>WNWK01056221.1:0-11063 GCA_009830355.1 Cherax destructor
TTAGCCGTGACTGTTGCAAAGTCCTCTTCATCTGTCTCAACAAGTGCGTTTATATATGAATTATATTCGTATTTTTCATTTTAATAAACACTTTGCCACTATGAAGCTCAGACCCACTTTTCTACCTCCGCAGCAGCCTGTACAGGTCTCTGCAAATGCGTATTCGTTCTGTCAAAGATATAACATATCTTTCTATTTTCGTTGATCGGCGAACTTTGTAATTTTAAAAGTTAGCTAAATTTCTAAATTATTAATGACTATTAAAAGCCAGACTGGTCCATGCATCGACGGATCTCTAAAGGACACCACTCATCACATTACATTATTCAGATACTAAGCCATTTAAAACTACTCACTGAGTCTATTCTATAAGTCATCACTGATTATGTCCTGACGGCTGTCTCCTACGCAATGAGACTACGGAAAACTATGCTATTGTTGCGTATTTTGTCGAAGACCTTCTGGAAGTCGAAGTACACTAACTTTCTGAGAATTATTTCCTTCCAATTTTTGTTAAAATTTAAGAAGAATTCTAGTAAATTTTTAGTTATGATTCTTCATTTTATGAACCATGTTATTGGTAATATGTTGTTGTATTCTAGAAATTTAAAGATGTTGTTAATAATTAATGTTTCCAATTGTTTTTCCCACAGCTGATGTCAAATTGACGAGGCGGCAATTGTGAGTACATGAAATATCTCCTTTTTTTAATATTTGTTAAATATTAATCAGTTTTCCATCTTCAGTTAACAGGTATGTGATCTAATATAAATTATTTTATTATTCCGGTTGGTATTTCATTAGGCTTTTCTCAAGGCTGCATTTAGAGAAGAATTCCTTATTACTACTAGTCCTAAAGCCCTATTGACGTTCCTACCATCTTATATATTACTTTTTGAGTATTTAAATAATTATTTATGGTTCGGAATTTTACTGTAGCTTCCTCATCCTTCTAGACAGTACCTCATTCTTCTAGACAGTACCTCATTCTTCTAGACAGTACCTCATCCTTCGAGTTAATCCTTCATCTTTCAGAACATTGGTCTTCATTCCTGATGATGGTCTTCTAATCTTCGTCCTTTAAGATAGTCTTCCGAGTTGGTAGCTCAATTCTTCATTTATTTTCATGTGACTTGGCAAATCAATTTCTTTGCAAGATTAGTTCATTTCATGTGTTACTGGATCTGGTCATCACTTATCACGAAGTATCTTATTCCCGGCAGAGTACCTTTCACAGGAATGTTTGCGAGGGGCTCTTGATTGATGGAATTTGAGTTAACTCTACAATTCTTTGGATCATTTGTGATTACCTCCGATTTCAGAGGCGATGAATGACCCACGGTTTTAGAGCTTCTCCATAATTATAATTAAATAATGATAATTCAGGTTGACACCCAGAGGGTATACAAACAGCGAGGTGTATGTCTCTCAGTGCATACACACTCACAGTTTATTTCAGTCCCTGTTTTAGGGATAAATTATTCTTGATTAGTGGTGCAGAGGTTACATGCAACATTAATGACGTTCTGTAGTCAATAGGCTTAAAGCCTCATTAACTAACCAAGATCAGGCCAAACCCCTCGATAAGTCCCTTGCTTGATTTACCAGCAAGGGACTTGTTTATATTCAAGATCCTTCGCATTTGAATCTGAAAGAAAGCAAAACCGCCTGTTTTTATGTGTGTTCTGCCGACAACAATGAAGAAGACACACACGTTGTACAATAAGCTTTAATTGGCACAGCGTAATCGCTCGACGTGCAGTTTTATCAGGTCATGAGTCAAGACAGCTCTATAGAACGAAACGATGACTCAGTAACATGTGGTTCTGCAACATGTTTCGAAATAATGCGTGTACAGAGAAATAATGCGTGTACAGAGAAATAATGCGTGTACAGAGAAATAATGCGTGTACAGAGAAATAATGCGTGTACAGAGAAATAATGCGTGTACAGAGAAATAATGCGTGTACAGAGAAATAATGCGTGTACAGAGAAATAATGCGTGTACAGAGAAATAATGCGTGTACAGAGAAATGGTATGGTGATACCGACAAGGTGTGTATAAAGGCACTTATGTACAGTTCAGGACACTTATTAAAGGAAACATTCCTCCACGAATGTCTTCTTCATTCCTAATACAGAGATAACTAGTGGCAAGAGTCAGATGGAAAGTCGCGAGAGTAGTGGTAGTAGCAGTAGTAGTAGTAGTAATAGAAGTCTGGAGTTTTATGACTCTCTGATCGAGGGTTCTATTCCCGCCCGTGGTATGATTTTTTTTAGTAGTAGTAGTAGTAGTAGTAGTCGTAGCAAAATTGTAGTGAGATGGGTAGGATTTGAAAAGTATCTGTCAACATCATGTTACAGCGGTCTCCAGAATAAGTAATATCCTGTTGATTAACAATTTGGATATAATGTAACTTCCGAACTTTTGATATATAGTGTTACAGACAGCAATCAGGGCAACCTCTATACACTTTCACCGTGCCCTGGTGATGGACCAGGTGCTTCGGCTTATTCAGATTTAGAAAGGGTATAGGAAAGTGTTGGTTTGGTAATAGGGTGGTTGATGAGTGGAACAGTCTGCCTAGTAGGGTTATTGACTTTGGGTAGTTTCAAATTTAGGTTGGATAAATACATGAGTGAGAGGGGTTGGATTTGAGTGGGACTCGCATATGAGTTAATTGAATCATCAAAGCTTATTTCTTGGGTAGAATTGAAAATTAGGCTGGGCAATTATTCTGTTAGTGGGATGGAATGTGAAGGACCTGCCTACTATGGGCCAACAGGCCTGCTGCAGTGTTCCTCCTTTCTTATGTTCTTATGTTCTTATGGTGATGGACCAGATGCTTCGGCTTATTCAGTGCTCTGGTGATGGACCAGGTGCTTCGGCTTATTCAGTGCACTGGTGATGGACCAGGTTCTTCAGCTCTTCCAGTACCCTGTTTTATAATGCCCTGATTATCGAAACATTCCATGGATGGAGTAGGTGGGTTGGGTAGGAGTTTTTGTTTGTGGGATTGGTTTTGGGTTTTAGGGGGACCTGCCTAGCGTGGACCAGTTGGTTTGCTGGAGTGTTCCTTATTTCTGTTTTCTTGTGAGTGAGAAGGGTTGTATTTGAACGGGATTTGCACAATTATTGGGGGGAGGGGGTTGTCGGGGATTGTTCCTTGGATGGGGATAGGTTGGACAAATATTTTTGTTGGTGGGTTGGTTTTGACATGGACCTGCCAAGTATGGGCCAGTAGGCCTGTTGCAGTGTTCCTCCTTTCTTATGTTCTTAATCTAACTTCACTGGAATTAAATGAGGTGTCCAACATCGTCCCTGTGTTGAACACGCACGTTTCTACGATCATCACTGTTACAAGCGTTTTTGTGTTCCTGATCCTAATGTTCAGAGATCTGGTAGTTTCCCCAACATATATCTTGTCACCCTCCCCACATTGTGTATACTCCTGCACTCGTGACAGATTCATTCTTGGGTTTTAGCACCAGGTTTCTAATATTAGTTGAAGAACTCTTGCCAGAATGACTGGTACGAGTGCAGGAGAATACACTATATCATGTGGGTTGGGAGGGGTGACAAAGTATATGTGGGGGAAACCGCCAGATCTCTGGTCATTAGGATCAGGGAACACAAAAATGCCTGCAACCGTGACGACCGTAGAAACGCGTATGTTAAACCTGCCCCTCTACATACCTCGACGAAGAAACGAAAAGAAAAGGAACAAGCAGCACCAACAGGAAACATCTGGTTAACGCAATCGGTAGAGGATACGAGACCCCACCGGCCCTAACACGGCAGCGCAGGCACTCCCTGTCCGGCACAGCCGTTACGCAGACTCCACTTGCTATGCCTGCACCTCAACAGCAGACACTGGCTACCCAGCTTGGCACACAGCAACAGGCTCTAGTGAAAACCGAGAGAAAATAATTATTAAAAATAGAGCACATATCATTCTCCTTGTCAGTAAGATGCCCAAAGCTTTTTTAGGACCATCTATCCCTAACTTTGTTCAAACCTGGAAACTTGTTAGTTGAAGCCTAGCAACTTTAATTTCATAGTCCCGTTTAGATTTTCTTATTCCCTTTTTAACGTCCCCATAAGAACATAAGAATGGAGGAACACCGCAGAAGGCCTACTGGCCCATACAAGGCAGGTCCTTATCAAAACCACCACTACCTAAGAATTTACTCCTGTACTCACGACACTAATCAAACCCAGCCTCTCCCACTCATATATTTGTCCAATCTCTTTTTAAAGCCACCCAAGGTCCTAGCCTCTATCACCCTACTCGGAAGATTGTTCCACGCATCTACAACTCTGTTCGAAAACCAGTACTTGCCTATGTCCTTTCTAAATCTAAATTTATCCAATTTAAATCCGTTATTTCTCGTTCTTACTTGGTTCGATATCCTCAGTATTTTATTAATATCTCCTTTGTTTATGCCCATCATCCACTTGTACACCTCGATGATATCTCCCTCATTCTACGTCTCTCCAGAGAGTGGAGATTCAATGCTCTAAGTCTATCTTCATACGGGAGATTTCTTATACTGTAAATCATTTTAGTCATTCTTCTTTGTATGTTCTCCAATGAATCTATATCCATCCTGTAGTAAGGAGACCAAAACTGAGCTGCATAATCCAAATGAGGTCTCACTAGTGATGTATAGAGCTGTAAAATAACTTTTGGACTTCTGTTGCTTATACTTCTTGAAATAAATCCTAGTAATCTGTTAGCCTTATTGCGCACACTTAGGCACTGTTGTCTTGGCTTTAGATTTCTGCTTACCATGACTCCCAAGTCTTTTCACATTCTGTATGATCAAGCTCAACTTCACCTAGTTTATAAATTCGAGGGATATTTTCATTACCAACGACTAGCACCTTACACTTGTCCACATTGAACTTCATCTGCCACTTTTCAGACCAAGACATTAATTTATCCAAATCCTCCTGGAGTTCACTGGTATCCTCCTCAGAATGAATTATACGACCTATTTTTGTATCATCAGCAAATTTACTCATGTCACTTGCAATTCCTTCATCAAGGTCATTTATGTAAATTATGAACAACAATGGGCCCAAAACTGATCCTTGTGGAACGCCACTAGTGACAAATCCCCACTCAGATTTGACCCCATTAATGGAAACTCTCTGTTTTCTATTGGTAAGCCATGCCTCTATCCATGCTAGAATTTTACCTCCTATACCATGAGCTGCCACCTTTCGTAAGAGTCTCTTGTGAGGTACTCTATCGAAGGCCTTACTGAAATCCAAGTAAACTATATCATATTCTTTATCACTGTCTACTGCCTCAAATGTTTTATTGAAAAACGTCAGTAAATTTGTCAGGCAGGAACGACCTCTCGTAAACCCATGCTGAGATTCATTAATCAAATTATGTTCTTCAAGGTGACTTCTGGTAATATCAGCTATAATTGATTCTAATAATTTGCCTACTATAGACGTGAGGCTTATTGGACGGTAATTTGATGGAATGGACTTATCCCTGATTTGAATATAGGAACTACATTAGCTATCTTCCACATCTCTGGCACAACACCAGTTAGGATGGACGTATTAAACACATTCGTTAATGGCTGACTAAGTTCCATTTTGCATTTTTAAGTACCCTGGAAAACAACTCGTCGGGTCCCGGGACTTATTTTGCTTCAGTTTATCTATCTGTTTGATAACTATATCCCTCGTGACAGTAATATTAGTTAATTTGAATTCTACAGGAACTGAATAATTGTTAATTTCTGGAATCTCATTTACGTCTTCTTGTGTAAAGACTGACAAAAATAGTCATTAAATAGAGAACACATTTCCAGTTCGTTATCCGTCAGCTGTCCATTCCCAATTTTCAGAGGTCCTACCTTTTCCCTCACCTTCGTCCTGTACACTTGAAAGAACCCTTTTGGATTAGTCTTTGATTCATTAGCAACCTTAATCTCATAGTCACGTTTAGCCTTTCTAATCCCTCTTTACTTCTCTTTTCAACTGAACATATTGGTCAATAAGGTTAACATCTCCTCTTTTGATGCGCCTATAAATTCCTCTTTCTCCCTAATAGATGTTTTAGCCTCCTGTTAATCCATTTGGGATCGTTATTATTTGACCTAAATTCTCTCTGGGGAATAAACATACTCTGTGCACGTTGTACATTATTAAGAAAAAAATCATAAACGCAGATCCCATCGTAATCGTTAGCTAGATTACCCCAGTCGAGATTAGACAGGTGTTCCCTAAGTCCAATATAATCGGCAGAACGAAAATCAGGAACTTTTACCGTATTATCCCTATTCTCGTACTCCCATGTAATATTAAAAGTAATGGATTTGTGATCACTAGCTCCAAGCTCTTCAGTGATCTCAGATTATTTACAAGAGTTTCTTTATTTGACAAGACTAGGTCGAGCAAATTATTACCTCTGGTAGGCTCCGTCACACACTGCTTCAAAAACAGTCCTGAACTACTTCCATAAAGTCACTGGACTCCAGATTACCGGTCAAAGAAGTCCAGTCAATTTGACTAAAGTTAAAATCCCCTACTATCACTACGTTATTGTGCCTAGTAGCCCTAACAATTTCGTCCCAAAGAAGTCTCCCTCTATCGTGATCCAAGCCTGGAGGTCGGTATATTACACCTAGAATCAGTTTTTCTTGACCTTCTAGAAACTCTACCCAAACAGATTCTGTTAATGATCCATCTATTTTTATGCCGGTTTTTATGCAGCAATTTATATTTTCTCGTACATACAATGCAATTCCACCCCCTTTCCCATTATATCTATCTACATGGAACAACTTAAACCCCTGAATATGACACTCAGCAATCATATCCCGACTCTTGGTATAATACCATGTTTCAGTTATTGCAATGACATCAAAGTTCCCAGAACATGCTACCAAACGTAATTCGTTAATTTTATTTCTGGCGCTTCGACAGTTAGTAATTCACGGATATTATCTGCAACACAATAAATTCTACGGAACAACAGAGCATGTTCCAACAGATGGTCAGCACACTTCTGAGGGTGTGCTTACAGACCGAGGAGGAGACGGTGGATGCCATGAATTTACGGAGTCACAGAGCGGACCTGGCCCAGTCCCCAGCTCAGGAAACAACAACGATGGAATAATAACTTTAGTACCAAATAACACCCTCAAGGTCCTGCAATGAAACATTCAGGGCATGAAGGGCAAACATCACTTCCGGTTGGAGGTAGTTAGTGATTCGAGATGGGGTTGACATTATCTTACTACAGGAAACGCTCACTGTCCCGACTATGTGTCCAAAGCTTTGCTAGGCATTTCCAGCACATGGATGCGGGCGTTCACAGCAGAGGCTTGGCTGTTATAGCCAACCCTGTGGACTGTGGGGAAGTTGTCGAGGTGCAGGCTATCCTTCCACACATCCCTGGGACATCCATTACCATCTACAACATTTATAAAAAACCCAAGACACACCCTCGACATTGCGGAACTATTCGCACTGGCACGCACTGAATGTATTATTGTGGGTGGAGATTTCACAGCACATCACCCAATGCTGCACAGGGCCAAATGGAAGGAGTTTCAGGATTACATTGATGACTGGTGGGCCACATACACTCTGTTAAGTAAAAGGAAACAAGTGCAGCTAATGCGACATTTTATTATGGCAACGTTTCGCACTCCAGGTGCTTTGTCAAGCCGTTACGGCTTGACAAACGTTTCTCAATAAAGATTCCCATAAATTGCATAAGTGTCTCTTTCTTCAACTTGTCGGTTTTCAAAACAATTGATCACGATCCTTCAATCTGAGCTGGTGGCAATTCAGCAGCCGTTGGCACATGCCATACAACATCGGTGTCGACCTGTCATCCATGCTGACCCCCCCTCTGCAATCAATGCACCCTCCCATTCACAACCACAGGACAATGCACAAATAACCCGCATATAGAAGAGAGAAGCTTACGACGACGTTTCGTTCCGACTTGGACCATTTACAAAGTCACACTAACAAAACGAATTGTTGTTGTAGATTTGCCGGTACTGCCGGCCCGGGTCTTCTCCAAATGGTGACCCGGCATTGGCTCCCAGAGATGGGAGTGTCTTGAGGGATGTCTGTCTTGCTTGGTGTCGATGGCTCCCAGGGAAGGGAGTGTCTTGGAGGCATGTCAGCTGTGATCAGCTGACGATGCATGAGCGGCTGGATGAGGCTGCAACAGCAGGCAAGTCAGGAAAGGCCAAGGAAGCAGTGATAACAGGGTCGAGTGGAGCCACACCCCAGCTTTAGCTAAATAGCAAAGTGCTGGGGAAACTTAGCTTCTCGGTGAGTGGTCGATGGGAAGCTTCTATTCACCGAATTGTTCAGGTGAACCATTCTGTAGTGTTCTGAACTTCTTCTTGGAGATTTGATCAATTGCAAATGGGTTTGTGAAGTCGGTAATGTGATGTGAGAATAATTGGAGTGTTTGTTCTAGTGAGCACCTGTTCCTGGGGTTGCAGGTGAATTTAACAGTTCCATTCTTGAGTCGATGGTGGACTTCTTGTGCATACATTGTGTCTCTAAATTGTTCAGTGGTGTAGAAGAAGATACCAGGTGTATCAATGAATGAGGATTCAGTATCATCGTCTGAGGGCTGACAGCAGTAGGCAGCAGCAGTAGCAATAGTAGCAGCAGCAGTAGCAGGGTGTCTCTGGCCTGAAGTTTGTCCAGGAATCCGTGAATATTGATTGCTTCAGCTAGAAATTTAGTTATCTTAGCTGGCAGGTGTTGGTGGAGTGGAGCGGGTCCACACCTGAATGTGACGTCCTCGGTCTCTGATTGGTGCACGGCAGAGGTGGTGGAAGGAGCTGGTGGTCTGTCAGTGGTAGGAGTCGGCGCCGGCTCAGTCTCTGGTTCGTCCGTTTCCATGGTGGAGGGCGGAGCTTGAGGTGTTGTTGGTGGTGGAGGTGGTGGAGTGGAGATGTTGACTGTACACGTGGTAGCTTGAATGATTTCAGATGAAGGTGGCGATGCAGGGAATGTAAAGTTGGCAGGTTGTTAAGTTGGAGTAGTTCATTGATGGTGGTATTAAATGACCCTGGTGCAGCTACATTCTGTACATGGGCGTACATGATACAGTAGAGAATTTTAGTAGATTCGCCAGCATGCAGTGGTGGTGTAGTGTTGGTGGCGGCAGCCGCTTGTGTGGCCTTGAGTATTTTGGTAGTATCAGATTGGAGTTTGGTGATAGCCGCGTAAGTAGTGGTCTGGGCAGTGGTTTCTTAAGTTGATCTACTTGTTTCTTGTGGATTTCTCGGCAGACTGGACATCTGACAGCAAGAGTGTGATGATCGTTTTTGCAGTTTAAACATTTCGGTGGAGTAGTGGTGGTGCAGGACCTGTAGTCATGTCCTTCCTTACTGCAGGTGGAACAGAACTTTTTATCCTTGGTTGGGCAGTCTTTAGTTGTGTACAGGTATGAATAACAGTTAAAGCATTGTGGGATTTGTCTAAATTTCTCTGCTTCGATGAAGGCTGTGTTGATATGGAAATAGTGGATAGCCAGTCCATCGGTGAGAGCTTTGTCTGCCATTGTGACGTCACTGAAGGTGACCTTCAGCATGGATGAAGCATAAGAATGGAGGAACACTGCAGAAGTCCTACTGTCCCATACAAGGCAGATTCTTATCAAAACCATCGCTACCCAAAGCTATCCAAGAATTTACTCCCGTACCCACGATACCCCATCTCAACAGTGGTGCCGAGCAGCGGATCAGGGAGAACCCCCTTCCCCATATGACAGAAGCTTGTCCAGAGCACAGTGCACCGCCATCCATCGGCTTCGGTTGGGCTTTCCCACAACCAAGATGGAAATAAATGGTATAAAATACCGACACAATGGAAAAATAAACACATAAGCAGTATAATGTGATCCTTTATTGACAACGTTTCGCCCACGCAGTGGGCTTTATCAAGTCACAGACAGATCTACCTGGAAAATGCGTAACATGACTATATATAGGGTATAGTCAGGTGGAGAATGCTGGGTCAGGTGGAGAAAGCTGCATGTGACAGTCTTAAAAGTAGTGTGATAGTTAAAAACATTGTGTGACTTAAAGGACCTGCAGTGTTCCATTCTTGAGTTCTAGGTGGGATAGCGTTGAAGAAGTTTCTTGGCAATAGGTTCAGCTATGTTGTAGAAGCCGTTGTTCTGGTTGAAGTTGTTGGATATACAGATAAGTGATGATTCCAGGATTCTTCGGTATTGCGTGTTGTCTTCTCTGGCGATGAGTCTTGCGTTTTTGTAGTTGATTAAATGGTTGTGTAAATTTGGTGTTGAACACAGGCATTTCTTGAGTCGTCACATCTGCCCTGCGTACTGGTGTTCTGAAATGCGTGTTGAGGCTCTGGATGTTTCGCCGACGTATAATTTGCTGCAGCCATTACAAGGGATTGTGTATACCCTGCCGGGGATTGAAGCTTTTCCTGTCTGTTACTGGTAATATCCTTGATGGTGGTGGATGTGGAGGTGGATACTCAGAATGAGGTCTTCGAAAAATGTTGGAAACGTGTTTGGAAATGGAGTTGGTGGGAAGGACTATGTATCTCTTTCTCATTATACTGCTTATGTGTTTATTTTTCCATTGTGTCGGTATTTTATACCATTTATTTCCATCTCTGCTTTCTATTGGTAACCATGCCTCTATCCATGCTAGAACTTTACCTCCTATACCATGAGCTGCCACCTTTCTTAAGAGTCTCTTGTGAGTTACTTTATCGAAGGCCTTACTGAAATCCAAGTAAACTATATCATATTCTTTATCACTGTCTACTGCCTCAAATGTTTTATTGAAAAAGTCAGCAAATTTGTCAGGCAGGAACGACCTCTCGGAACCCATGCTGAGATTCATTAATCATTCATTAATCAGTATTTTATTAGTATCTCCGTTTTTATCCCTCATCCACTTGTACACCTCGATGATATCTCCCCTCATTCTACGTCTCTATGACATCTATGTTTGAATCAATTATCCTACCTATCTTCGGTACGTGGCTGAATTTGCTCATATCACTAGTAATTCCC
>WNWK01056222.1:0-11063 GCA_009830355.1 Cherax destructor
GGGTGGCGATCTTGCTTCTTAGAACCCTTTCAAAGATTTTTATGATATGGGACGTTAGCGCAATTGGTCTGTAGTTCTTTGCTATTGCTTTACTGCCCCCTTTGTGGAGCGGGGCTATGTCTGTTGTTTTTAGTAGCTGCGGAACGATCCCAGTGTCCATGCTTCCTCTCCATAGGATGTTAAAAGCATGTGATAGGGGCTTCTTGCAGTTCTTGATGAACACGGAGTTCCATGAGTCTGGGCCTGGAGCGGAGTGCATGGGCATGTCATTTATTGCCTTTTCAAAGTCATTTGGCGTAGTGATGATGTCAGAAAGGCATGCGTCTGTCAAGTTCTGTTTCACTCTCATGAAAAAATCATTTAGGTTTTCGATTTTCAGTCTGGTTAGTGGCTCGCTAAAGACTGAGTCATACTGGGATTTAAGTAACTCACTCATTTCCTTGCTGTCATCTGTGTAGGACCCATCCGGTTTAAGTAGGGGCCCAATACTGGTTGTTGTTCTCGACTTTGATTTTGCATAGGAAAAGAAATACTTAGGGTTTCTTTCAATTTCATTTATGGCTCTTAGTTCTTCCCGTGTCTCTTGATTCCTATAAGATTCCTTTAGTTTTAATTCGATGTTTGCTATTTCTCTGACTAGTGTCCCCCTACGTATTTCAGAGATATTGGCCTCCTGTAGCCGCTCCGTTATTCTGTGCCTTCGCCTGTATAGGAGCGCCTCTCTTTCTAGTTTGCATCTTCTCCTCCTTTTCCTTAAGGGAATTTGCCTTGAGCAAACCTCAAGTACCACAGAGTTAATTTGTTCAAGACATAGGTTGGGATCCGTGATGCTTAGGCAATCTTCCCAGTTTATATCATTTAGGACTTGGTTTACTTGGTCCCACCTTATGTTTTTGTTATTGAAGTTGAATTTGGAGAAAGCTCCCTCACGGCTGATCACATTTTGTTGATCTGGAGCTCCCCGCATGCATGTCTGGACCTCTATTATGTTGTGATCTGAGTATATTGTTTTTGATATGATGACATTTCGTATCAGATCATCATTGTTGGTGAAGATGAGGTTGAAATCCAGCGTATTCTCTAATCTTGTGGGCTCTACTATTTGCTGGTTTAAGGTGAACTTGGTGCAGAGATTTAAAAGTTCATGCATGTGTGAATTTTCATCTGAGCTGCCTCCTGGTGTTATCTCTGCTACCACATTGTTTGCAATGTTCCTCCATTTTAGGTGCCTGAGGTTGAAATCCCCCAGTAGCAAGATGTTGGGGGCAGGAGCTGGAAGATTTTCCAGACAGTGGTCAATTTTCAGAAGCTGTTCCTGGAATTGTTGGGACGTTGCATCCGGGGGCTTGTAGACAACCACGATGACCAGGTTTTGATTCTCGACCTTTATTGCTAGTACTTCAACTACATCATTTGAGGCATTTAGTAGTTCTGAACATATAAGTGACTCTGTGATATACAGGCCAACCCCCCCTTTAGTATCATTATATTGTTTACAAAACTTGTTTACACAAACCAACAATACAAAATTTTTTTATTACTATTGTTGTATAATATATATGCACATATATAGTCACTGAACACTTTCATAGAACTGCTATTAGCTTCTGGAAGCTTGGCATGGTGTGTGTGTGTGTACTCACCTAGTTGTACTCACCTAGTTGTACTCACCTAGTTGTGGTTGCAGGGATCGAGTCATAGCTCCTGGCCCCGCCTCTTCACTGGCCGTTGTTGGGTCACTCCCTGCGCCATGTGCTTTATCATACCTATTCTTAAAGCTATGAATGGAACGCCTCCACTACATCGCTTCCCAAACTATTCCACTTCCCGACCACTCTGTGACTGAAGAAATACTTCCTAACATCCCTGTGATTCATCTGAGTCTTCAACTTCCAACTGTGTCCCCTTGTTGCTGTGTCCCATCTCTGGAACATTCTGTCTCTGTCCACCTTGTCAATTCCTCTCAGTATTTTGTATGTCGTTATCATGTCTCCCCTATCTCTCCTGTCCTCCAATGTCGTCAGGTCGATTTCTCTTAACCTCTCCTCGTAGGACATACCCCTTAGCTCTGGGACTAGTCTTGTTGCAAATCTTTGCACTTTCTCTAGCTTCTTTGCGTGCTTTGTTAGATGTGGGATCCAAACCGGTGCTGCATACTCCAATATGGGCCTAACGTACACAGTGTACAGGGTCCTGAACGATTCTTTATTAAGATTTCGGAACGCTGTTCTTAGGTTTGCTAGGCACCCATATGCTGCCGCAGTTATTTGGTTGATGTGCGCCTCAGGAGATGTGCCTGGTGTTATACTCACCCCAAAATCTTTTTCCTTGACTGAGGTTTGTAGTCTCTGTCCCCCTAGACTGTACTCCATCTGCGGTCTTCTTTGCTTTTCCCAAATCTTCATGACTTTGCACTTGGTGGGGTTGAACTCCAGGAGCCAATTGCTGGACAGGCTTGCAGCCTGTCCAGATCCCTTTGTAGTTCTGCCTGGTCCTCGTCCGATTGAATTCTCATCAACTTCACATCATCTGCAAACAGGGACACTTCGGAGTCTATTCCTTCCGTCATGTCGTTCACAAATACCAGAAACAGCACCGGCCCTAGGACTGACCTCTGTGGAGCCTCACTCGTCACCGGCGCCCACTCTGACACCTCGCCAGGTACCATGACTCGCTGCTGTCTTCCTGACAGGTATTCCCTGATCCATTGAATTGCCTTCCCTGTTATCCCTGCCTGGTCCTCCAGCTTCTGCACTAATCTCTTGTGTGGAACTGTGTCAAACGCCTGCTTACAGTCCAAGAATATGTAATCTACCCACCCCTGTCTCTCTTGTCTTACTGCTGTCACCCTGTCGTAGATCTCCAGTAGGTTTGTGGCACAGGATTTCCCATCCCTGAAACCATGTTGGCCATCGTTGATAAGCTCATTCCTTTCTAGGTGCTCCACCACTCTTTTCCTGATGATCTTCTCCATGACCTTGCATATTATACATGTCAGTGACACTGGTCTGTAGTTTAGTGCTACTTGCCTCCTTTTTTAAAAATTGGGACTACATTTGCTGTCTTCCATACCTCGGGTAGTTGCCCTGTTTTGATAGATATGTTGAAGATTGTTGTTAGGGGTACACATAGCTCCTCTGCTCCCTCTCTCAGGACCCATGGAGAGATGTTATCCGGCCCCATCGCCTTTGGGTATCTAGCTCGCTTAGCAGCCTCTTCACTTCCTCCTCAGTTGTGTGTATTGTGTCCAGCACCTGATGGTGTACCATACCTCTGCCTTTCTGGAGGCCCTTCTATCTCCTCTGTGAACACCTCTTTGAATCTCATGTTAAGCTCCTCACACACTTCGTGTGTACTCACCTAATTGTACTCACCTAATTGTGGTTGCAGGGGTCGAGACTCAGCTCCTGGCCCCGCCTCTGCGCTTCCCGCTACTGTGTGTGTGTCTGTGTGTGTGTGTGTGGAGTCCACACACACACACCACACCAAGCTTCCAGAAGCTAATAACAGTTCTGTGAAAGAAAGTAAGTAGGTAAGTAAGTAGGTAGGTAAGTAAGTAGGTAAGTAAGTAGATAGGTAATAGCAGCAGTTCTATGAAAGTAGGTAGGAAGGATAGTGAGGAGAAGGCAAGGGACCCCATGGGTGTTGACAGGCAGTGAGGGTGGTGAGTGATTGTATAATATGTCATTGTGACAGCTGCTGTCAACACCCATGGGGTCCCTTGCCTTCTCCTCACTATCCTTCCTACCTACTTACTTGCCTACCTACTTACCTACCTACTTACCTAAATACTTACTTACCTACTTACCTACCTACTTACTTACCTACTTACCTACCTACTTACTTACCTACTTACCTACCTACTTACTTACCTACTTACCTACCTACTTACTTACCTACTTTCTTTCATATAACTGCTATTAGCTTCTGGAAGCTTGGTGTGGTGTTTGTGTGTGTGGGGAGACTCTGCGCGCGCATGCACGCGCACACGACATGTGCCTAGGACAAAATGGTAACTAACACACGCCCTGATGGCATGGTGGCTAGCGCTCTTGCTTCACGCACGGAGGGCCCGGGTTCAATTCCCGGCGGGGCCGAAACATTTCGAAGTGTTTCGTTAAACACACACACACACACACACACAATACATATAACAGGCCTAGTGTCTAATCGACATGTGCCTAGGACAAAATGGTAACTAACACTGTGTATGTTAGGCCCATATTGGAGTATGCAGCAGCAGTTTGGAACCCACACCTAGCCAAGCACGTAAAGAAACTAGAGAAAGTGCGAAGGTTTGCAACAAGACTAGTCCCGGAGCTAAGGGGTATGTCCTACGAGGAGAGGTTAAGGGAAATCGACACAGTTGGAAGTTGAAGACTCAGATGAATCACAGGGATGTTAGGAAGTATTTCTTCAGTCACAGAGTGGTCAGGAAGTGGAATAGTTTGGGAAGCGATGTAGTGGAGGCAGGATCCATTCATAGCTTTAAGAAGAGGTATGATAAAGCTCATGGCGCAGGGAGAGTGACCTAGTAGCAGCCAGTGAAGAGGTAGGGCCAGGAGCTATGAATCGACCCCTGCAACCACAACTAGGTGAGTACACACACACACACACACACACACACACACACACACACACACACATGCCATACCCAATACAAACTCCACCTTCACACCAACCACCCATAGTTCCCCATCAGATCTCCCACTTTCCCAACCCCAACGTACCCCCCTGACTACGGTTTTAGAAAAGAAGTTGAAGGTTTGGTATACAAATGCAGATGGTATAACAAATAAATGTGAGGAGTGGCATGAAAGAATAAAGGAGACATCCCCAGACATAATAGCACTTACAGAAACGAAACTCACCAGGATGATAACAGATGCAATCTTTCCACCCAGATATCAAATCCTCAGGAAAGATAGAGAGAGCAGAGGGGGAGGAGGAGTTGCACTGCTCATTAAGAACAGGTGGGGATTTGAGGAAGTGGAAGGAATGGATGGAATGGGCGAAAGGGACTACATAGTAGGAACAATTCAGTCTGAGGGCCATAAGGTGGTAATTGCTGTAATGTACAACCCACCACAGAACTGCAGGAGGCCAAGAGAAGAATACGACGAGAGCAACAGAGCAATGGTAGACACACTAGCCGAGATAGCCAGAAGAACCCACTTGGGGAGAACAAAGTTACTAGTTATGGGTGATTTCAATCACAAGGAGATTGATTGGGAAAACCTGGAGCCCCACGGGGGTCCTGAATCATGGAGAGCCAAGATGATGGATGTGGTACTGGAAAACCTCATGCATCAACATGTTAGAGACACTACCAGAGAGAGAGGTGGGGATGATCCAGCAAGAATGGACCTAGTATTCACCTTGAGTAGTTCGGACATCGAGGGTATCACATATGAAAGGCCCCTTGGAGCTAGTGATCATTTGGTTCTGTGTTTTGATTATATAGTTGAGCTACAAGTGGAGAGGGGAGCAGGAATAGGAAGGGAGTACAAAAGGGGGAACTACACAGGCATGAGGAACTTATTACAAGATGTTCAGTGGGAGAGAGAATTGGCAGGAAAACCAGTAAAAGAAATGATGGAATATGTGACAACCAAATGCAAAGAGGCAGAGGAGAGGTTTGTTCCCAAGGGAAACGGAAGTAATGGGAAGACCAGAACGAGTCCTTGGTTCACCCAGAGGTGTAGGGAGGCAAAAACTAAGTGTAATAGAGAATGGAAAAAGTACAGAAGACAAAGGACCCATGAAAATAAAGAGATTAGCCGAAGAGCCAGAAACGAATATGCACAGGTAAGAAGGGAGGCTCAGCGACAATATGAAAATGATATAGCATCAAAAGTCAAGTCTGAACCGAAGCTGTTATATAGCCACATCAGGAGGAAAACAACAGTCAAGGACCAGGTAATCAGGCTGAGGAAGGAAGGTGGGGAGTTCACAAGAAACGACCAAGAGGTATGTGAGGAGCTCAACATGAGATTTAAAGAAGTATTTATAGAGGAGACAGGAAGGACTCCAGGAATTCAGAATAGGGAGGTTTACCAACAAGTGCTGGATGAAACACACACAACCGAGGAGGAGGTGAAGAAGTTGCTATGTGAACTCGATACCTCAAAAGCGGTGGGACCGGACAACATTTCTCCGTGGGTCCTTAGAGAGGGAGCAGAGATGTTGTGTGTGCCACTAACAAAAATCTTCAACACATCCATTGAAACTGGGCAACTACCTGAGGCGTGGAAGATGGCAAATGTAGTCCCAATTTTTAAGAAAGAAGACAGACACGAGGCATTAAACTATAGACCTGTGTCACTTACGTGTATAGTATGCAAAGTCATGGAGAAGATCATCAGGAGGAGAGTGGTGGAGCACCTAGAAAGACACAAGCTTATAAACGACAACCAGCACGGTTTCAGGGAAGGAAAATCCTGTGTCACAAACCTACTTGAGTTTTATGACAAGGTAACAGAAGTAAGACACGAGAGAGAGGGGTGGATAGACTGCATTTTCTTGGACTGCAAGAAGGCGTTTGACACAGTTCCTCACAAGAGGTTAATGCAAAAGCTAGAGGATCAGGCACACGTAACAGGAAAGGCACTGCAATGGATCAGAGAATATCTGACAGGGAGGCAACAACGAGTCATGGTACGTGACGAGGTGTCAGAGTGGGCACCTGTGACGAGTTGGGTTCCACAAGGGTCAGTCCTAGGACCTGTACTGTTTTTGGTATATGTGAATGACATAACAGAAGGGATAGACTCAGAAGTGTCCCTGTTTGCAGATGATGTGAAGTTAATGAGAAGAATTAAATCAGTCGAGGATCAGGACAGGCTACATGCCTGGTCCAGTAACTGGCTCCTAGAATTTAACCCTGCCAAATGTAAAGTCATGAAGATCGGGGAAGGGCAAAGAAGACCGCAGACAGAGTATAGTCTAGGTGGCCAAAGACTGCAAACCTCACTCAAGGAAAAAGTCTTGGGGTGAGTATAATACCGAGCACATCTCCTGAGGCACACATCAATCAGATAACTTCTGCAGCATACGGGCGGCTGGCAAACCTAAGAATAGCATTCCAATACCTCACTAAGGAATCATTCAAGACTCTGTACACCATATACGTCAGGCCCATACTGGAGTATGCAGCACCAGTTTGGAACCCACACCTGGTCAAGCACGTCAAGAAATTAGAGAAAGTGCAGAGGTTTGCAACAAGACTAGTCCCAGAGCTAAGGGGATTGTCCTACGAAGAAAGGTTAAGGGAAATCGGCCTGACGACACTAGAGGACAGGAGGGTTAGGGAGACATGATAACGACATATAAAATACTGCGAGGAATCGATAAAGTGGACAGAGACAAGATGTTCCAGAGAAGGGACACAGAAACAAGGGGTCACAATTGGAAGTTGAAGACTCCTATGAGTCAAAGGGATGTTAGGAAGTATTTCTTCTGTCATAGAGTTGTCAGGAAGTGGAATAGCCTAGAAAGCGACGTAGTGGAGGCAGGAACTATACATAGTTTTAAGACGAGGTTTGATAAAGCTCATGGAGCAGGGAGAGAGAGGACCTAGTAGCAATCAGTGAAGAGGCGGGGCCAGGAGCTATGAATCGACCCCTGCAACCACAAATAGGTGAGTACAAATAGGTGAGTACACACACACCCCCCGATGGCCTAGTGTCTAATCGACATGTGCCTAGGACAAAATGGTAACACGCATGTCAAGAAATAAGAGAAAGTGCAAAGGTTTGCGTCAAGGCTAGTTCCACAACTCAGGGGACTGCCCTATGAAGAAAGGTTGAGGGAAACAGGACTAACAACACTGGAGGACAGAAGGGTTAGAGGAGACATGATAACGACATACAAAATAATGCGGGGAATTGACAAGGTAGATAGTGACAGGATGTTCCAGAGAGGGAACACAGAAACAAGGGGACACAACTGGAAGCTGAAGACTCAGATGAGTCAAAGGGATGTTATGAAGCACTTCTTCAGCCCTAGAGTAGTTAGGAAGTGGAATAGTCTAGCGAACGATATAGTGGAGGCAGGAACCATACATAGTTTTAAGACAAGGTATGATAAAGCTCATGGAGCAGGGAAAGCAGAGTCCCAGTAGCGGATAGCGAAGAGGCGGGGCCAGGAGCTGAGTCTCGACCCCTGCAACCACAATTAGGTGAGTACAATTAGGTGAGTACACGCAGGGGTTATCAAGTGTGTCAGGGTAGTGAACAACCCTTGAAGCGATTTACGAGTTGCCCTGAGCCACATAAGTGTGGGGAGAGCCATAATTTTATAAGTGAACTAGAAATAAATATTTGGTGGCGGGGTTAAAGTGGGCCTAGTGTGCTCCAGGCGACGTTGCCACGTGTGTCACCCTAGATAATAAAGTGAAATAAATATGTGACAAGTGAAAGTAATACAGTTATATATATATTATATATTAATAAGAAACGAAAGTAGATATACGCCAGAACATCACATTGAGTTAGACAATCTACAGGCTACTACACGCTGGACAAGCTCAAGCTGCATCGCAAGTATTCACCTATGCGTGGTTTTCGGGGTGTTTACCTGGAGAGAATTCCAGGGGTCAACGCCCCTGCAGCCCGGTCTGTGACCAGGCCTCATGTTGGACCAGAGCCTAATCAACCAGGCTGTTACTGCTGGCCGCACGCAGTCCAACATACGAACCACAGCCTGGCTGGTCAGGTACCGACTTTAGGTGCCTGTCCAGTGCCTGCTTGAAGACAGCCAGGTGTTTGTTGGTAATCCCCCTGATGTATGCTGAGAGGCAGTTGAACAATCTTGGGCCCCTGACACTTATTGTGTTGTCCCTCAACGTGCTAGTGGCACCCTTGCTTTTCATTGGGGGGATGTTACATCGCCTGCCGAGTCTTTTGCTTTCGTAGGGAGTGATTCTCGTGTGCAAGTTTGGTACTAATCCCTCGAGAATTGTCCACGTGTATATAATAATGTATCTCTCCCGCCTGCATTCTTGAGAGTACAGGTTTAGGAACTTCAAGCGTTCCCAGTAATTGAGGTGGTTTTTCCCAGTAATTGAGGTGGTTTATCGCAGTTATGCGTGCCGTGAAGGTTCTCTGCACATTTTCAAGGTCAGCAATTTCACCCGCCTTGAAAGGTGCAGTTAGTGTGCAGCAATATTCCAGCCTAGATAGAACAAGCGATCTGTAAAGTGTCAACATGGGCTTGGCATCCTGGTTTTGAAGGTTCTCATTATCCATCCTGTCATTTTTGTAGCAGATGTGATTGCTACGGTGTTATGGTGTCGGGTCGGGTGTAAGTTCCAATTACCTAACCGCTAAGCTGTTTGTGAACGGTCAACTCTCATAGTAAGATAAGGAATAGGATATCAAGTACTCGGTAACAAGTAGCAATTTAATTTCTAGTAAAAAAGGGCGAGAAAAAGGGGTGAACCCATAGAATACATTAACTGGTAATCAGGTGTGTCAGGTCAGGCCAGGTAGAGGGCACTGTAGACTACGTGTTACTCGGGGCCTCACATACCACTCATACACCATAACACAATTTCCCCCCCATTTTTCACACAATAAATCCACACACATATAGTTCCACACACACACACACACACACACACACAAAAAAATTAACTGGTGGGTTGGGGTGTGTCAGGTGGGGCCAGGTAGAGAAAGCACTGCAGAAAACGTGTTTTTTCCGCAAACCCCAAATACACACCCATACACCATAACACACAATTTCACCACTACTATTCACACATACATACACACACAAAAAACATACACACACACAAAAAAAATTTTTGGGGGGCGGGGTCGGGGGGCCCTTTTAGGGGCTGGGGGGCGACGTTCCCACGGTGTCACCCTAGAAAAAAAGGGGAAATAAATATGTGACAAGTGAAAGAAATACGGGTTGGGTATATTAAAAAATGAAAAAGAAAGAAAGGGGATATACGCCAGAACATCACATTAGTTGGAAAACCACAGGATACTACACCTGGGCCCCAAAAAGCACGCACGCAAGTTTAAAATTTTTCCCATGCGTGGTTTTCGGGGTGTCGGGAGTAAGATCCCAAATTTCCTAACCGCTAAGCTGTTTGTGAAAGGTCAACCCCATAGTAAAAATGGGGAAAAGGATATCAAGTACTCGGGAACAAATGGGAATTGGTAATTTCTTTTTAGAAAAAAGGGGGAGGGAGACAGGGGAAACCAAAATTTCATTAACCCGGTAGATCAGGTGTGTCAGGGCAGGCCAGGTGGGGGCACTGTGAAATACGTGGGTTTCCGAGACCCCCACCAAACCCCTCATACACCATAACACAATTTCACCACCCACTTTTCCCCAAAAATCCCACACATATAGTTCCCCCCACACACACACACACACACATTTCAAGTGTTTCCACATACACATAAAACACACATATATACAAAAGGCCTAGTGTCTAATTGACATGTGCCTAGGACAAAATGGTTTAAATAACTTTAAAAAACACATTAACTGGTAGGTCAGGTTTTGTCCCGGTCAGGCCAGGTGGGCCCGCAGAAACCCTGGGGGCTCGCAAACTCCCACATACACACCCATCACCATAACACACAATTTCACCACTACTATTCCCCATACATACACACACAAACAAAATACACACACACACATACATAAAAACACACAAAACTAACATAAAAACACAAAAAAAAAAAATAACACACACACATAACAAAGTGCCCCACACACACACACACACACCCCCGAGGAAGGGGGCTAGCGCCCGCTTCACCCCGGAGGGCCCGGGTTCAATTCCCCGGGGGCCCAAAAATTTCAAGTGTTTCCACACACACACACACGAAAAACAGGCCTAGTGTCTAATCGACATGTGCCTAGGACAAAATGGTAACCCTAACAAAAAAAAAAACACACATAAAATTCCAAAAAACTAAACACACACACAGGCCCCACACACTTCCCCCGCTCCCCCCCCCCCATCTCTCCCCCACTCCCCCTTTCCCCCCAAACCCCCCCCCCCCCCCCCCTCCCCCCCTCTCTCACCCACCCCTCCCCCC
>WNWK01056223.1:0-11063 GCA_009830355.1 Cherax destructor
ACTCTCCAGGTATACTCCAGGTAAACTCACCCTAAACTAAATACTCATACTGTAAATTACTTTAAAGAATGCTCAATGTTTTTTTCCTTAAGAGAATTTCAATTTTTACTATTATATTACCATTGTGGGGAATTGTGAGATTATCTGTCTTGGCTTCACTGCCACTTACAAACAAATAATCTCAACGGGAGATGACTGCCAATTTAATTTACTGCAGTCACTCCCACGAAGCGTGTGAGAAAACTTGTCCCACTCCTGGTCGCATCCAAGGGGTCCCTTCGATATTCTCACTCTAAACTCACATCTATCCTTGACCAGTTTAATAAATTGGAATAGATCGCACTAGTACGTACGATACAATAATGTTGTGGACTGTATATGAAGATTTGACTGATTTAGAGTAGAAAGAAGAGGAGAGAACACGCAATTAAGTTAACATGACTATCACTCACCTATTAACAGGGTCATTGTGGTTCATTGGAGATCGTTGACATAGCTAGAGCACATGCACTGATTATAACAATCCTACCGGCCGATAACAGACTGCTACAAAAAGTGAGTACTTAGCTGTAGGTGAAGTCACTTCCTTTGTTGGTATAAAAACTTGTCTTGGGACTGTTCCCTCGCGGTCTTGCTCGATAGCGATTATACTCTCGGCAAGACGATGATGGTGCAGTGGTTGTCCCGATATAGAAGTACGTATTGACTTCTTGACACCTCTACAATTCTCAAGACAGAATTGCGAGGTCAAAATACGATCATTAGAAGAATGCTGCTGAGAATCACTGCACACATTCTCTCTCGTGATATTAACATCACTGAAGGGAATTATGAGAGATTGTCTATCTGGGACACTGCCACTTGCAACAAACAATCTCCCGGGGAGATGAATGACTAGTATAATTTTACCGCAGTCACTCCCACAAGGTGTGTGAGAAATTTTCCCCACTTCTGGTCACACCCGAGGGGATCCTTCGATATTCTCACACTCGCCCCACTTCACTCTGGACCAGTGTAAATAAATTTGAAAAGATTATAATAATAAGTATGGTATGATTAAATTTTTAGTGGACTGTATAGTTTAGATATAGGACTGATTGAGGAGAAGGAGAGAGTACAGTGATTAATGTTCACTCACCCCTTATCTGCGTCTTGGGTGTTCACTGGAGATGATCTTTATTCCCACCGCAGACACACAATATATCAACATACCTACTGGCCAGCTGGTACGAGGATAAATATATACTTACGGTGGGGTGGCTGCATTCTTGTTGCTGGGCTTCGACAGATCTCGTAATCTTACACGGTCAATATAGTTTGTCCGTCAAGATCTTGATGTGGGTTGTCCCGTCGAGTCAAGGAAGATTAATTTCCTTAAGTTCTGTACGCCCACAAGACCGGGCGTTACTTAACATGTAATTGGTCGGGTAGCGATTCATATCCTCTCACTATTTCTCCTTATTACAGTCTATACGTATAACTTTACACACTATGTATATCCTGGCTTAATGCCCCACTAGTTTATACACATTCACCGTCTCGATATTTGTATTTCGAGTCGATGAACGAAGATAGTTAGCTCATCCTCTCCATATCCAACATGGCGGTCTGGGGATGGCGTCCCTACGCCAGACGCACCTGGTACATTCACTTCAATTATTTACAAATCTATTTCACTAGATTCAACATTTCACAGTATTCATTGAGCATATTTCAGTCTCTTCTATTACAAAAACCACCCGGAATCAGGGTTTACGACTGTATCCCGTCGTATGGTCGCGTCACTGGAGTTCGAATTAGGCTTACACCGGCGCCCCTCGTCGACACCATTCAATATTTCACCAATTACTACCTTATTACTGGGCTTCCCAGACCGATTGTCCCACTTTATACGCGTTGCACACTTTGATATCACTCCATATTACGAAGTGAAGTAATTAAGTCCGGTCTGGCTGACGTAATCGCCAAACTCCTGAAGCCATCGCCTGATATCTGGCGTGTAGGCCTCTACACATGCGACTCCCTCCCCCCTCTCTCTGTCTCTCTCTGCCCAGCCTACTTGAGCCGCGTCCTGCCCCGCCTATATGATGGTTCTGTATTCATACTGGAAAGTTTATCAATTACAACTTTCGGAAAATACCAATATTTTCCACAATCACCAGATTCTCTTTAGTTCACACGACGATTTAATGTCCCACTAATTTACCCTCGTTAGAAGTTAATACATTAATAATTGTGTACGATGAATGATCAAACCGATGCACATTTCTTCTATCAAACACCCATAATGGCGGCGTCGGTCACTATTTAACACATTATCACTCTTCTATTGCAGTTTCTTGGACTTAATGTCCCACATTATTCCCGGCGAATATTCACAACATTCACTATTGTGAAGAGAGACCACCTTTTACATACAAAAAAGCTTCTCAAGTTCTATCTAACACTCTTTAACAAATCCATTGAATCCTCCACTTTCCCATCAATACTCAAAATAGCGAGGGTTACCCCCATACATAAAGGAGGAGATCAAACAGACCTGAATAACTATAGGCCAATATCTAACTTACCCCTTCTCTCCAAAATCTTTGAAAAGTTAATTCATAGGCAAATCTATTCCTACCTCATCTCCCACAACATACTCGACCCCTGTCAGTTGGTTTCAGGCCTAATAAAAACACAAATGATTCTATTATACACAAGCTAGAAATAATATACACCGCTCTTGAGAAAAAAAGAAATCCCACTGGGAATCTTCATTGATTTACGTAAAGCTTTTGATACAGTTGACCATGATCTGTTACACTTAAAATTATCACACTATGGTTTACGAGGGCACTTCCTCAACTACCTAAAGTCATATACCTTCGCGACAAAAGCCAAAATGTGTACACAAATGGAGCTAATTCTTCCACACAATTACAGTTAGTGTCCCGCAGGGAAGTGTTTTTGGCCCACTTCTCTTTCTCATTTACATAAACGACCTACTAAATTCATCTCAACTACTCAAACCCATACTATTTGCAGATGACACTACATACGTCTTCTTTCACCCATGCCTAGTCATACTAGCCAACACTGTAAATGCTGAATTGCAGAAAATATCTACCTGGATGATGACTAACAAGCTTACTCTCAATGTTGATAAAACCTATTTCATTCAGTTCGGGAACAGAGCTACAAATGTTCCACTTAAAATAATGATAAATGGATCACTTGTCACAAAACTCACAGAGGGAAAATTCTTAGGAATCCACATTGGCAGTGGCCTCAAATTTCAGACACATATACAAGAAATAACTGCTTTCCTTTTAAGTCACCTCGTTGATTTCCGACTCCACAATTGAAAAGTGCAGGATGATGGGCATTAAAATCACCAGCTAGTAGAGTGGGAACATTTCTACTAAGTAACCCATGCAAAGGGATAGAGGCTATATATGACTGCCGAGGAGGGAAATAGGCAGTTGCAACTATTAACTGGCCATATGAAGTAGTTAGTTCCACAGCAAGAATGTTGTCCTCATCAAAATGAATGGGACGAAAGACATGCCCTATTTTAACTAGGATGGCCACTCGACTGAAGGGCCCTCTCGATTTCTCTATAGTATAATACCCACGTAACTTAATATGTTGGTCTTCCCTTGCAGCTGTCTCATTAAGGAGAATGATATCAGGGTTATGGTTACACAATTCAACCTCAAGGAGGAAACGGTTATTAAAGAAATGTTTTATATTAACTTGAACAATTTTTATTCCCATTATTGCTTCTTGTTCGCATGATTATGGAGTCTTTTAGATACGGCTCCGGATCTTCCAGACAGAGAACATCCTACCTTTTTTGTCAATACCACCGATTACGTTATTAATGCAGCCCCCCATAGAACTCAAAGGATGACCCTTCATCAGAGAGTGAGAAGATATATACATAAAGATGATTTTCAACGCCCCAAGATCTTGAGTGACCTTCCAGATGATCCAGATGATTGGGTAACTCCAGAACCTTTCTATGTCTACTGATATCAATTCTAACCCAAGTTCTGGTGATTCCTGTTTTTACTCTACAGCTATTACATCCATTTAAGTAACAGTGCCAATAATACAAATGTTGGACACCACCTTTGCAAAGCACGCCGGCCAGCATTTCTTGATAGCAGTTTGTACAACCATCACTCGCCTTGCTATCGTCCTTTAATTTACGTCCAGCAATTTATTAAAAAAAAAAAAAAAAAAAAAAAAAAAAAAATTGCACTTAGTATACTCTTTGCTGATACAGAGTCATGCAACTATAACTTTGTTATATCTGTGTGACACTGTTGGGCAAATGTTATGCCACCTTTTGATATATTACCTTCATAAACCACTAAACACATATATTATGCACCAAAGTGGTTGGGCCACTTACCTTTTTTATCCTTCCTCCACACACACTCCCTATTTTTCCCAATTTCCATCCTTACCTATCCTTCTTCCTTCCCCATCTTACCAAAGCTCTGGTCAAAATGATGATGATACAAGAAATTTCCAAGAAAGTCTCCAAAACCGTAGGAATACTATCCAAGATAAGGTACTACGTTCTACAACCAGCTCTCCTTTCTATGTATCATTCGCTCATTTACCCCTATCTCACCTATAGAATCTGTGCATGGGGCTCAACAACAATAAATCATCTCAGATCATTAATAACACAACAAAAGGCTGCAGTCAGAATTATAACAAATTCCCACTCCAGACAACATACTCCACCAATATTCAAAAGTCTCAACTTACTCACCATACAAGGCATCCATACTTTTTACAATGCCTATTACATACATAGAACATTAAACTCAAATATTAACCCACCACTCAAAATTCTCCTTACCAGGACACATGAACATAACAAGGCACAGATCACTCTTCGATGTTCCCCATGTCCATCTCACACTATGCAAAAACGCAATGCACATTAAGACCCACAGTGGAGATCTTCTCCGGTAGTCTTTCCAAGACTACTGCATTAACTTGGGTCTTCTCTCTGCTCAGACAGACATTTATATACACTGTCATACGACTGGGCTTTTTTATCTGAGAGAAAGCCAGATAATTTCAAGGTGGTAGGACGTCCCCTTCGTACTTCCATCCCATTAAGGCAACTGCGCTTTATGAAAGTACGTTGAGATCCCTGATCTAACAATGCTGTTACTCTCTTGGCTTTATGCCGTTTATCCTTAATTGTCATGTCCTGGAGTTTACCTGGAGAGAATTCCAAGGGTCAACGCCCCTGCAGCCCGGTCTGTGACCAGGCCTCATGTTGGACCAGAGCATGATCAACCAGGCTGTTACTGCTGGCCGCACGCAGTCCAACGTACGAACCACAGCCCGGCTGGTCAGCTACTGCCTGTCCAGTGCCTGTATGAAAACAGCCAGGGGTTTGTTGGTAATCCCCCTGATGTATGTTGGGAGGCAGTTGAACAATCTTGGGCCCCTGACACTTATTGTGTTGTCTCTCAACGTGCTAGTGGCACCCCTGCTCTTCATTGGGGGGATGTTGCATCGCCTGCCGAGTCTTTTGCTTTCGTAGGGAGTGATGTTCGTGTGCAAGTTTGGTACTAATCCCTCGAGAATTTTCCATGTGTATATAATAATGTATCTCCCGCCTGCGTTCTAGAGAGTACAGGTTTAGGAACTTCAAGCGTTCCCAGTAATTGAGGTGGTTTATCGCAGTTATGCGTGCCGTGAAGGTTCTCAGTACATTTTCAAGGTCAGCAATTTCACTCGCCTTGAAAGGTGCAGTTAGTGTGCAGCAATATTCCAGCCTAGATAGAACAAGCGATCTGTAAAGTGTCAACATGGGCTTGGCATCCCTGGTTTTGAAGGTTCTCATTATCCATCCTGTCATTTTTCTAGCAGATGCAATTGCTACAGTGTTATGGTCCTTGAAGGTGAGATCCTCTGACATGATCACTCCCAGGTCTTTGACATTAGTTTTTCGCTCTATTGTGTGGTTTGAATTAGTTTTGTACTCTGATGAGATTTTAATTTCTTCACTTTTTCCGTATCTGAGTAATTGAAATTTCTCATCATTGAACTTCATATTGTTTTCTGCAGCCCATTTAAAGATTTGGTTTATGTCTGCTTGGAGTCTTGCAGTGTCTTCAATGGTGGACACTGTCATGCAGATTCGGGTGTCATCTGCAAAGGAAGACACGGCACTGTGGCTGATATCCCTGTCTATGTCCGATATAAGGATGAGGAACAGGATGGGAGCGAGTACTGTGCTTTGTGGAACAGAGCTTTTCACCGTAGCCGCCTCAGACTTTACTCTGTTGACTACTACTCTTTGTGTTCTACTTGTTAGGAAATTATAGATCCATCTACCAACTTTTCCTGTTATTCCTTTATCACGTATTTTGTGTGCTATCACACCATGGTCACACTTATCAAAGGCTTTTGCAAAGTCTGTGTATATAACATCTGCATTCTGTTTGTCTTCTAGTGCATCCAGGACCTTGTCGTAGTGGTCCAGTCGTTGGGACAGACAGAAGCGACCTGCTCTATACCCATGCTGTCCTGGGTTGTGTAATTGATGCGTATCTAGATGAGTGGCGACCTTGCTTCTTAGAACACTTTCAAAGATTTTTATGATATGGGACGTTTGCGCTATTGGTCTGTAGTTTTTTGCTATTGCTTTACTGCCCCCTTTGTGGAGTGGGGCTATGTCTGTTGTTTTTAGTAACTGCGGGACGACCCCAGTGTCCATGCTCCCTCTCCATAGGATGTTAAAAGCAAGTGATAGGGGCTTCTTGCAGTTCTTGATGAACACGGAGTTCCACGATTCTGGGCCTGGAGCGGAGTGCACGGGCATGTCATTTATTGCCTTTTCGAAGTCAGGTAATGCAACTTCAGCTAAACCATTACGAACGTTAGCTGCAAGTTTTACGTGCGCCACTGTAGTGTCAGGGTGATTATCCTTACTATTTCAGTCACCATGACTAGGATTAGACTCACCCTTACACATGACTATTTGGTGCCTTCCCTTATTGCATTGGTGACAATTATACAGTTTGGTCTGGCAATTCTTTACATTATGATTACCCAGACATATGATACACCTGTCAAGTTCATCCAGTCTCCTCACTTTCGCATCCCAAGAATTATAAGTACCGCAAAGTTTGGAGTAATGGGTTTCATTACAGAAGAGACAATTTCTTTTCTCTTGGTTAGACAGTTTACCCCCCGGGTTACCCTTACTGGGGTATTTATTCTTCCTGTCTTGTTGTGACGAACCATTATTACTGGTCCCTGTCACTTGATAGGTCCCAACATAATCCTTTTCATTGGATGGGTTGTAACTATTACTTGAACTTATTTGACCAGAGCTTTGGTAAGATGGGGAAGGAAGAAGGGTATGTAAGGATGGAAATTAGGAAAAAAGGGGGAGGAAGTTGGTGAGGATGGAAAATAAAAAAGGTAAATGGCCCAACCACTTTGGTGCATTATATATATATATATATATATATATATATATATATATATATAAATATATGTGTGTGTATAGTGGTATATCAAGGTAATACCCAACAGTGTCACACAGGTATAACAATGTTATAATTGGATGACTCTGCATCGGTAAAGGGTATACTAAGTGCAATTTTTTTTTTATCAATAATTGCTGAACTTAAATTCAAGGACGATAGCAGGGCGAGTGATGGTTATAAAAACTGCTATCTAGAAATACTGGCCGGCTCGCTTTGCAAAGGTGGTGTCCAACATTTGTATTATTGGCAATGTTACATAATTGGATGTAATGGCTGTGAAGTAAAAACAGAAATCACCAGAACTTGGGTTAGAAGTGATATCAATAAATATAAAAAGGTTCTGGTGTTACCCATTCATCTGGATCTTCTGGAAGGTCACTCAAGATCTTGGGACTTTGAAAATCATCCTTATGTATAAATCTTCTCACTCGCTGGTGGAGGGTCATCCTTTGAGTTCTATGAGGCGCTGCATTAATAACGTAGTCTGTGGTATTGACAAAATAGGTAGGATGTTCTCTTTCTGGGAGATACAAGTCTTGCATGGAATATAGTTGCCTCTTCTTCAACTGATCAAGCCGAACATTCATTGCAACAATGTCTTGTTGAACGTGTAGATCAGCCATTCGAATTCTATCTCTTCTCCTTATGCCTGTAATAGAACGGAGTGCTTTGTTCTGTACTCGTTGTAGTTGAAGTATGTTTGTTTTTGTTGTTAATGACAAAGGCACACACGGATATTCAAGTAAGGGTCTTATCATCATCTTATACAGGTGCTTTTTCACGTGAGATGGAGCTGATTTAAACCTGAATAGAATGGAAAGTCGAACTTTGGCTAAATTGATCTTTTTGGTGACATGGGAAGACGAATGAAGTATCCTGTCTATCTCATAACCCAGTATCTTATTAGGATTATGAATGGCTATAGGTATATCTCTGATGGAGATACCCCCTTTATCTTCAATGGTGGAGGAAAAACAACCAATTGTACTGATAAGAACTTTGTCTGGGTTAGTAGTAATACGCCATTTCCTCTCCCAGTTCGCTGTTCTACGTAGTTCTGTATTCATTTTTTCTATGACCTTCTCATACTTATATTTACCTGTAACAGGAGTGGACGAAACTACATGAATTACATCATCAGCAAATTGGGTAATAATTGTATCATTATACTCAGGTTGAGGTAGATCATTGACATATACTATATTGAATAATATTGGGCTAAGACACGAGCCCTGAAGTACACCAGCTGTCGGTGTAAACGGTTCAGCTGTCTTACAACTAAAGAAAGGGAAAATTTTCCTATTAGAGAGGAAGTTGTATATAAAGCGAAGAAATGTCCAGTTGTGGTCAGGAAGGTCAATCAGTTTGAAAATGAGGCTATCATGCCATAAGCTGTCAAAGGCTTTATGATCATCTCTGGTAGCAATAAGCGCAAGATTGCCTTGTTTCCGCAAGCTGGCAACAGCATCGTAAACTATATTTATGGGATATTGGGTCACTCTATGAGTGCGGAAACCAAACTGTTTCTCAGTAAAAAGGTGATTGTATTCCATGTAATAATTTAGTCTATTAGCAATAATTTTCTCCAGGACTTTACCCGTGACCTCTAATAATGAAATAGGTCTATAATTATCAGGTTTATGGACATCTTTATTTGGTTTAGGAATAAAAATCATCAAACTAATGTCAAAGACCTGGGAGTGATCATGTAAGAGGATCTCACCTTCAAGGATCATAACACCGTAGCAATTGCATCTGCTAGAAAAATGACAGGATGGATAATGAGAACCTTCAAAACCAGGGATGCCAATTGCTCTTAAGAGCAATTGGAAAATGTCCAGTGGCCAGAATGGCATTAAAGATGTTGACCAGAGTTTCTTTATAATTCCTAGGTAAGTATTTTACTTGCTTGACAGTAATGCCTGATAAACCCGGTGCTTTGTTCCGCATTTTACCTATAACTTGACACATTTCTCTAAGGGAGATTGGTCTGGAGTTTACCTGGAGAGAATTCCAGGGTCAACGCCCCCGCGGCCCGGTCTGTGACCAGGCCTCATGTTGACCAGAGCCTGATCAAACAGGCTGTTACTGCTGGCCGCACGCAGTCCAACGTACGAACCACAGCCCGGCTGGTCAGGTACCGACTTGAGGTGCCTGTCCAGTGCCTGCTTGAAGACAGCCAGGGGTTTGTTGGTAATCCCCCTGATGTATGCTGGGAGGCAGTTGAACAATCTTGGGCCCCTGACACTTATTGTGTTGTCCCTCAACGTGCTAGTGGCACCCTGCTCTTCATTGGGGGATGTTACATCGCCTGCCGAGTCTTTTGCTTTCGTAGGGAGTGACACTCGTGTGCAAGTTTGGTACTAATCCCTGAGAATTTTCCATGTGTATATAATAATGTCTCTCCCGCCTGCGTTCTAGAGAGTACAGGTTTAGGAACTTCAAGCGTTCCCAGTAATTGAGGTGGTTTATCGCAGTTATGCGTGCAGGTGAAGGTTCTCTGCACATTTTCAAGGTCAGCAATTTCACCCGCCTTGAAAGGTGCAGTTAGTGTGCAGCAATATTCCAGCCTAGATAGAACAAGCGATCTGTAAAGTGTCAACATGGGCTTGGCATCCCTGGTTTTGAAGGTTCTCATTATCCATCCTGTCATTTTTCTAGCAGATGCAATTGCTACGGTGTTATGATCCTTGAAGGTGAGATCCTCTTACATGATCACTCCCAGGTCTTTGACATTAGTTTTTCGCTCTATTATGTGGTTTGAATTAGTTTTGTACTCCGATGAGATTTTAATTTCTTCACGTTTTCCGTATCTGAGTAATTGAAATTTCTCATCATTGAACTTCATATTGTTTCTGCAGCCCATTTAAAGATTTGGTTTATGTCTGCTTGGAGTCTTGCAGTGTCTTCATTGGTGGACACTGTCATACAGATTCCGGTGTCATCTGCAAAGGAAGACACAGCACTGTGGCTTATATTCCTGTCTATGTCCGATATGAGGATGAGGAACAGGATGGGAGCAAGTACTGTGCCTTGTGGAACAGAGGGTTTTCACAGTAGCTGCCTCAGACTTTACTCTGTTGACTACTACTCTTTGTGTTCTACTTGTTAGGAAATTATAGATCCATCTACCAGCTTTTCCTGTTATTCCTTTATCACGCATTTTGTGTGCTATTATACCATGGTCACACTTGTCAAAGGCTTTTCAAAGTCTGTGTATATAACATCTGCATTTTGTTTGTCTTCTAGAGCATCCAGGACCTTGTCATAGTGGTCCAGTAGTTGGGACAGACAGGAGCGGCCTGCTCTAAACCCATGCTGCCCTGGGTTGCACATTGATGAGTATCAAGATGAGTGGCAATCTTGCTTCTTAGAACCCTTTCAAAGATTTTTATGATATGGGACGTTAGCGCATTGGTCTGTAGTTCTTTGCTATTGCTTTACTGCCCCCTTTGTGGAGTGGGGCTATGTCTGTTGTTTTTAGTAACTGCGGGACGACTCCAGTGTCTATGCTCTCTCTCCATAGGATGTTAAAAACACGTGATA
>WNWK01056224.1:0-11062 GCA_009830355.1 Cherax destructor
AGCTCAATGCAGGAATTCTAATGACTTTTTGGGGAGTAGTAACCACATCACCTTCTGCCATTGTCAAACTGCAATGATTGGCTGAACCGAGTCATTGATTTGAGGGGGGGGCCCCATCTCAAACCCTTAACGTGGTTCGCTGGTTGGGGGGGGTTAGGGGGTGTTTTTTAACATGCTCCGAATAAAGGTTCGATTTTTGCATGCAACCCCCCCCCCCCAAGAGGGTCAGGACTATTTTCCCCACCTCAAAGGGGTGGGCCGCCATACATTATAATAATGGGCCCCCTTTCCCCTAAACCCCCCCACTCATTAGATAAAGCAAATTTTTTTCCCCGAGCAAAAAAGCCCGGTTTTAATCTTGAGTGAGACAGCGATAAAAAGGGGCTCTTGGTCTAAGATGCCTCATCGGTAGCAGGGCATCCCCCCCACTAAAAAAAAAACCCCGGAAAAAAAAAAGGGCTGGTTCCCCCCAAAGCCCCTAACAACCTAACTAAGTGCAATGATTTTCGGACAACCCCCCCCCTTTGCGTATTTTTTTCCCCCAGGGATTTTTTTTAACAAAATTTGGGGGGGGGTCCAACCCTTTGAGTCTTGTGTTGTGATTCCCGATATACCTTTGAAGAGTTTGGGAGCCCTTTCTCTGACCCCGGCCATGGGCCAGGCTCCCCTGGTCTTGCCGGGCCCCAACCAGGCTGTTGCTGCGGGGGGCCCCCGCTCCCCAATATCCATCCAGCCTGGTTGATTCTTCATGGGGGGGGAGATACACCAGGGGGTTGTGGTCACTGTAGATGGTGACCCCCAAAGGGGACTCCCCCGTAGACATCAAAATTCAATGCCAGTATTTAGAGCCAGGCCCCCCTTCTATAGTGGAGGGGCCCCTTTTGGTATGGTAAATATTTGGCTGAATGGCAGGCCACAGGCTGCCCCATCATCCCCAGATTGAAAAGCTTTCCCCCACCCCAGACTCACAAGCATCGTCTGTAAAGAGAATGATTTTGAAAAGTCTGGAGACAAAAGAATGGGTTTAGTACAAAGTAATGTCTTTGCTTTCGAAAAACATCTTGACATTCGGGGGCCCAAATTGGGGGAAAATTTTAAAAAGGTGAGGTTAGAGGTGCAACAATATCTGAAAAATTTTTTTCAGAATCTAATGAAAAACCCCACCACCCCCAAAAAAATGTTAAAGGGGATTTCTGTAAAGGGGGTACTGGAAAATTTTTTTTAAAGGCCAAATTTTTGCAAATTTTGGAGCCACTTTGCCCCCTTTACCAGGGCCCCAAAAAAATTAATACAGTGTTATTTTTATATCTTTATTATGCCCCCCCTCCCCCATCCTGTGGGCGGTAAAAAAAAATTTTCAGAGGACATAAGGGGTCCGGGGGCTGGACCTAAAAATTTTATAGCGGGAGCAAGTTAAAAAAGGGAATGAACCCCAGATGGTACAATCAGCAAGTTACAAAGGTATTTGCAGTTTAAAAAAGGGGTTTTTATAGGGTCCAGAGATGGGCCCCAAAAATTTTTATATGAAAAAGGGGACAATGGTAATTAATTCATAGTTACAAGGTAATGAATCATGGGGGTAAATTTACTTACACCCGTACATGGTTTAATCATGAAAAAAATTTTAAAAAACAATGAGCAATCTTTTGTCACCCCCCGCCACAACTGTAATGAGTTTTTGGGGCAAATTTTAATTTTTGGGGTCACACACACAAAATATACATATACACATACATATATAAAACACACATACACACAACATGTATATACATACACACATACACATACACTCAATACATAAAAACACACACACACACACACACGTGTCAATGCTTTATTTACAGGAAGCAAAGTGGGGTTTTTTCCCAGAATGGTCTGTAATATACCACTGTGGATAAAATACTTTGACTATCTTGAACATTTCTGAATGAGTAGTCTCTGAATTCATTAATTTTATCGCACTCCAGTACATAATAAAGGGTTGAAATAACCCCAAATGGAAAAATTTACATCTTGTTTGGTCTACATTTTTGGGGGGGTGTTTTAAAACCCGCCAAAGATACTTGTAACCCAGCAGGAGGGGGGGGTAGTGACATCCAAAAGTCTGCTTATTTTGTTGGATACCATAGACATGTGGCTCCTCCTGCATGATAGAATGATGATAGATGGACTGACTGGGTCAAACCCCCTAGTCTTAAGTCAATAAAATTCAGTTGAAGTTCTTTTCGTATTATTGTTCTCAAACTGTAACTGACAAGCCAAGATTGTAATCTACCCCCCCTTTGAAAGCATAAAACTTACCCAAAATTTTTCAGTTCTATCAGCATCTGAAGACCAATTAGATGGAATCCACAGCATGTGCCTCTGACTCTACTACCCAAAAAACCTACCATCCTGTGCCTGGTTTTTCCCGGCATCACAAGTTATACTTGATGAGTTGAGAGCATTTATGGATGACAGAGAATCAGTTACAATTAGAGAGTTAACATTAGATACATGGACGATTTTTTTGCAAGGGGTTTGGGAAACAGTTCTGTCTGAAGGGGAGGCAGTTATTGATCGGCTCAATTTCTTTAAAGAGCCATCACCTGTATGACAACAGCAGCACACCAGCTGCACCAGTGGATTGGGGAACAGAACCATCAACGTAAATAATTTTGAAGAGTGTCTTTTCCTAAAAATCAAAACAGTTTAAGGCATCATGTTTGGCTTCAAGGGGAAGCTTTGGTTTGGGGGTTTAAAATAGTTTGGGGGGGAAAAAAAGGGATGGTAGTTTGGAATGGGGTAAATTCCATGGGGGGGAGGTGCCGCTGTTGCCTTACTTGGGGACAGATCATGTATCTGATTCATGCGGAGGTCGGTTCCAGTTTTTTTGATCCATCTAGAGGGGTTTCCAGTGCTGAGGAAAGTTTGGAGGGGTTTTAAAAAAGTGGACCCCGAGTTTCAAGGCTCATGTTTTTTAAAAAAAATGTTTGTAAGCTTTTTTTATTTTGTTGTAAAAAAGGGTCATGTTTCGAAAGTATTAGACCTGTCCGCCTGCTCCGCGTGGGCCGGAAGCAGGACGCCCGGGGCCCGTGAAGCGGGTTTTCCATTGAGAGAACATTCCCCCAGCTTTTCCCAAAAATTCACAATACATCTGGTGTCTTTTTTTGGGGGGTTTTGTGATTGTCACTGTGAAATAAGTCACCATGGATTAAAATTTCCCCAGTGGCACCCCTTTTTAAAAAAGGAGGAACCCCAACGAAAAAAGAGATTATAAAAAAAAATGAGTGTGGCATATGTTTTTATGATCTTGCCAGGATGTACAAAAAAAACCCGGGGTCTACTATCAGCTCTATCCTGGAAAAAAGAAATGAGATCAAAAAAAACTAATATTGAAAAGGGGGTTTATATTTAACAAAAAAAAGATCGAAAAAAAGTGGATGAGGTTGAGATGTTTTTTGGTGTGGATCAATAAAAAAAAGAGAGGGGGGTGATAGTATTTCCATGGCGATAATTTGTGAAAAGGCAAGGAAGTTTCCCCCAGATCTTGTCAAGACAATGCCTGCAACCAGTGGGAGGCAAAAAGGGTTTTAAAGCCAGCAAAGGCTGATTTGACAGGTTTAAGAAACGTAGTGGCATAAAAGTGTTGTGAGACATGGTGGGGACCCAAAATCAGACAAATTTTCACCTAAAAAAATTTGCAAAATAAATTTTTAAAGGGGGTTTAAGAGGCTGAAAAATTCCCCCCCCAAAAACTTTTTCTGTGATGAAACATGCCGGGGTTTTGGAAGAAAACCCCAACAGGACCTTCATTACTGGGGAGGAAAAGGACACAGACAAACCTATGAAAGACATCAACCATGATGGGGCCAATGCCAGTGGTGTTTTAAAGGAAGCCTTTACTGGTGTATCATTTGAAAACCCAACCCTTCAAGAAACACAGTGTAAAGAATAATTTTGTGTCTTTGGAAGGCTAACACCAAGACATGGGTCACTACAGAGATTTTCAAGGAATGGGTGACTGGAGTGTTTGGCCCTAGGGGAAGAAATTGTGGGGTTGGGAGCAGTAGGAGGTTGAATCTATGTTTGTTTGGTTCAGTCATTTATAATTGTTTTTTTATTGCTTGTTGTTATGGGCGGCCCTGGAGAGTACATTGTTAGGGTTTAAAGGGGTTTTTTAACCTACAACCACTACAGTGGCGACGGGGATGGGATCATCAAAACCCAAAGGATAGTGGGGAAAAGTGCCCTTTTAATAGTAGGGATATTGGGGGAGTCTACAGCAGCAGCAAAAAGGGGCGATGGCATCACAGGGAAAGGTTGGACCTTTCCCCCCGAAATTTTTTTGGGGGCTTTGGCTAAGCTTTTGGAAGCCAATTTCGCTCACTTGGGGGAATTAAAAGCAAGATAAAAAAAGGGAATTTTTTGCTAGTGCCCCTGGTACAGAAACTTAGTGTTTTAGGAAATTTGGTCCCAGATTTCCACCACAAGCGTTACGACGACTTGGTCGTGGCACTGAAAATTATTAGCAGTGAAACCAGCCACCACCGCAGTTTGTTGGCTTTTCAGCAGAGGAAGAAACGACAGGGGAGTCCTTAGAATTAAAAATTTTCCAAGATTTAAAACCCCCGAGTGAGGGACCAGTTGTTTATGGCGGGGTGGATGAAGTTTTTTCCCACCTATTGCAAAAAATTGGTTTAAAGTGTGCAGTCTCAAAACTATTTGACAAACTTTTTAACTTGGGGAAAATTTTTACGATCAGAACCTCTCCCGCGGGACAATGATTAATGCTGTGAAATTAAACATTGTGGGGGTTTCCGCACAGTAGTAGTACTTGTAGGTTTAAAGACTTTTTTTGTAATAAGTGTCATAAGAAAGGCCACTTAGAAGAGGGGTGGAGAGAAATTTTTCAAAAAAGTCTCCCCAAAGGGTGTATCAAATTCAGTATTGACAAAAACAGGACAGCAAAAGGCACAGCATACCTAGATATCCTAGAACAAAATCAATTAAGGGTGGATGGCGGGATAGTTCCAGATGAGGAATGATGGGGGATATGCCTTAGAGGATAGAGTGTTTTCCATGAAGAAAAATATGGGTTTCCTTAAAATCAAAAAGGGCCCTTTTTGATTTTCAGTGGGGGGCCATCTCGACTTTATCCAAAGACTGGGGAGGCAGAAAGGGGGGGATTGAACCTGTTCTAGGAGGGTAACTGCATATGATAATTGGGGAAAAAACCTTCGGGGCGGTGGTTTTGCCGGTGAGATATAATAAATTAGAGGTTCACAAGTTTTTTATGTAGTGAAATCCCGTAAAGAACTTGTGGGGGAAAAACCTCATGCAAAGGTAGGGGTTTACCTTTCTGGGGATGAAACTACCAAAATTAACAAACTAGACAGTGCTGAAGAAATGCTAGATAATTTTAGGGAGATTCAGTAAACCATTCCACTTTGTGGCCAAAAATTTATGTGAAAAGGGGGGCTGTTCCTAAGTTTGTGAAGGCAAGGCCAGTACCATTTTTTACAAAAGATGATTGAGAAAAAATTGAAAATTGTGAAGAAAGGTTTTTGATATACCATAGTGAATGGTCTGTACCTATTGTACCAGTACTGAAGGCTGACTCTAAGTCTATGAGAATATGTGAGGATTTTAAATATGTAAATCAACAAATTTATTGTGAAAGATACCCTTTTACTCGGATTGAGGAATTATTGTCTGTAGTGGTAAAGGTAAAATATTTACAAAATTAGATTTAAAAGATGCTTATTTACAGATACCTGTAGATGAGAGGAGCCAACATCTTTTAGAAATTTAAAACCACAGGACTTTTTAAATATAAGAGATTACCTTTTTGGAATTTCCTCATCTGGTATTTTCCAGAAATTTATTTCTTAATTGTTTGTTAAACTGGATGGGGTAGCATCCTATTTAGATGATATCATAATATGTGGTGCCACAGAAGTTGAGCATGATGTCAGACTCCAGGTGTTGAGTATTTTACAAGAGCAAAAATGTAGTACTGAATAAGGATAAGTCAGTTTGGAAAGCCAGATCTATTGATATCTGGGGTATGAAATTTGGAAGGTATTAAACCTTCTTCTCAGAAGGTGGAGGCTCTTAGAATTACCTTCACCTACGTCTGTAGGAGAAGTTCAGTTCCTTCGCCTTATCTGTTAAATATACTTGATAGAAACCCTTTTAAAGGAGGTCCAATTTGGATACAAAAGTACCCTTACCCACAAAGTCGATTACGCCATCCAGATGGCAGAGGATAGGATCTGCAACTGTGACTCCCATTCACCTTACGGTAGTCTGTACACATTCAAAACCTCCATCAGCTTTGTTAACAAGGATGCACGGTGAAGCCCATAAAATGACTCCTCCACAACCCATGCTCTAACAAAATTCTACCTCCTGCTGAAGTAGCCTCTGTTTTTCAGGATTAGCTCTGTAGAGGGACAGTTTAATAGGTTTAGAGTTTCCAAATCACATCATGATATCCTAATGTACATTTTTTCGTCACATCCAAAAATATCAGATAAGACTGTAGGAGCGCAGTTAAACATTTACTTGAGTCTTAGTCAACCCCAACATTAAAGGGTTAGGGTCCTTGAGGAGGACCAATTTGGAAGCTTTACATTAATCTCAGAGTGCAAAGAGTCAGGGATCAGAGGCAGAGGACAGAGTCATTACTGGGACTTTATCTGGTGTATTAAAGGCTTTAATTTGATTAATGTGGTAAGTTTTGCTTTTGAGGTCTTGTCAAGGGAGATACCACATAATTTACATCAGATAATTTACTTACAATTTGCACTGGCCTGAAATCTAGCTTTCAAGGTGTGGCCAGGTATAGGCACCTGTACCGACCCTTCCTCCTGGATGGAAGGAGGAAACTTTGAATTTCTGTCATACCTCTGTTTCATCGTATTCTGAGCTGCCGTCAGGTTAGCCTTAGCCAACTGACGTGCTACCTGCAACCTTGAAGAAGGGTTGTAGCGGTTGTGGGGCGTCTTCCCCCATCCATCCTTTTTGAGCACACGGAGGCCCCTCACATTGTGCCCAAATACTCAAAAGGACTGTATCCTGTAGGCTCTTACACAGCCTCATTGCGAATAGCAACAGAGGAAGTGATTCATCCCAGTCTGTAGGAAATGCATGCTAAAAGTTCTCATATTGTTTTTAAAGTCTGATGGAATCTTTCCAAGGCCTTGGGACTGAGGATGATAGGCAGTGGATACGCCTGAACTATTCCTAGCCTAGTTAATGCTTCCTAAATGCTTTGGCAGTGAAGTTATACCTGGATCACTTTGAATAGATTTAGGAATTCCAAAGAAGAGATAAACTTAGTTAAAGCTTTAAGGATTGCTTTAGTGTTAATACTGTGCATAGGAACTGCCTCTGGATATCTAGTTATTTTCCATGATTGTGAATAAGTATTGATTTCCAGACTTAGCTTTAGGTAATGGACCTACACAATCTATTATTAATTCTGAAAAGGGTCTCCATTAACAGGAATGGCATGGAGATGTGCAGGTTTAATGGGGTGTCCAGGTTTCCCCACCTGCTGACATTCTGGACAACAGCGAATATGAGTCTTTACATCTTGCCTTAACTTTGCCAAAAGAACTCTTTTGTTATTCTGTACTGAGTTTTGGGGAATTCCCCCAAAAGGCCTCCTAAAAAGAGTTATGGGATATATTTAGTATCTGAGACCTAAACTTTCTGGGAACCACTAATTTATATGTTTGCTGTTTTCCCCCCACCTCCTTACCAGTTTCAGTGCAGACTAAGTAATTATATTTTAAGAGATATTTAACGGGTGACCTGAAGTGGATTTACCCCCTAGGCCTCAAAAGCAGAGTTCAGTGAGGAGTCTTTTTGTTGTTCCTCCCGAAAGGACAGTCCCCCAGGCATGAAACAAGAGGGCATTTTGGCAATCCTAACCCTGGAATAGGAAGGCTTGATTTGGGGCTGTTCACTAAATTTACGAGGCCTGGCCAGTTTTCCTCTTAAAACAAATTGGTTAGTCCGAGATCAGAGTCGCCCAAGGACGAGTTAACATTCTCATCAGACATCACTTTGGATTTTGCCGTTTGGCCACATCGGGGGAAAAATTAATCATTTGGGTTCCATTTTTGTAGACTCAATGTTATTCCCAGTAATAGCATTAAACTTTCATGGAAACCCCCCGAGACACCTACAGTCAAATACCCAGTTTAGTATTTACATTGTACATATATTTGATGTAAAGGGACAGAAAATACTGCTCCTCCAAAAGCTTCTAACAGAACTGAAGACTGCAAAGAGGTTTGTTCAGAAAGGGGGATTTCCCTCTCTTATAAGTGAGCAATATGCACCAGATCCCTAAAGGTTCTAATTTCTTTCTTTTCGGGAATGTTCCTGAGGGGATATCTGATAATAAAGGGGCCATCCTTCCCCTACCTCTTCTTTGGACATGTTATTAGGGACATTACAATTTTCCTAATGGTTGGGGTTTATTTGGACAACCATGTGACCAGGTTTGTCAATTAAAACATACCATCTCAGTTTAACTTTGGCACTGTTGATTTTGTGCTTACGCCACCTGGATACCCGCCCGAATCCCCATGTTGAGTAGTTTGAGATCGCCACCATGGACCATGAGTGAAGTAACGTTTGCTCACCAGGTGATTTAGTTGACTCTGACGAGATCCTTTCATCTTTACCTTTAGTTCTCCACTCAGGAACTTTTCTTTGATGATCTCTCCCTCATACCTGACTGTTTAGGAAATAGATAAGACCGCCCGGACAAGGACAGTTAGTTTCAAAAGGATCAGCCAACCTGGCTGCTTCCAATGCCGTAGGCAGGAATGATCTTGCAGAAAGACTCGAACCTCTGGACTAACAGCCTCCAGCAGGTTGTCCAAAAAGATGAGCTGTTTCAAATTTTCAAAATTCCACCACTTGCTTGTACCATTTTTGTAAAGCCCTTGGTCTGCTGTCTTCCAAATCAATGTAAGACTGACCCAGCTGCCTTCTGCAGAGTTTGTTCTTTCCTATACTTGGCAGGAATACATTGATAAGCCCCAAGAACAGTGGTTTTACAATGGGTTACCAAAGTCATCATTACCCAGGATGGACGTAAACCTTGTGCCTTACCAAACAATGCAGTATGCACCAGTGACGCCCAATGAATCCGGGCCCCACAAATCGGCCTGGTTTTCAAATGCTTCGAAAAAACTATTCAGGCTCTGCTTCAACAAACGAGGAACAAACTGTACTGCCCTTGCAAATTGAAGTCATCTACAGTCTGGATGGAATTGCCTGTCTCCTTTTATCAAACTCCTCATTAGCAAATGCACGTTTCTCTAGTTTGTTCAAGAGTGAGTCTGGCTAGTTCAAGTGCCAATGAACCAGACTTACCTGTCGATAACCCCACACCTGAGACTTGGTGGTTTTGCTCAGGAGTTTTGTCTTCCCATTCTTTGTAGATACCTTAATGGTGACCTACGGTTAACAGCTCCTGAGGGGAGAAACATGAGAATGATATGCCATAGTTTCAGTTTGTAGTTTACCTTATAATATCACGCAGCTGAGCAGCAGTAAGGGTACCTGGTATTCAACACCAATAGAACGAGCGATACGCCAACAACGCTGTAGAGAGAGTTTGGGCAACTTTGAAGAGTGAACTCAAATAACCGTCTGATTCAATAGGTGGCATTAACCCCAAAAATAATGCATTGCCACGTGGTGTGTATGTATATACTGTGTGTATGTATATACATTTTGTGTATAATAAACACACATGTGTGTGTATTATATACATGTTATATACAACATGTATATACATGTATATACATGTATGTATATACATTTTGTGTGTATGTATAATTGTGTGTATGTATATACATGTGTTATAATGTATATAACATGTGTGTTATGTAATACATGTGTGTGATGTATATACATGTGTGTGTATGATATACATGTGTGTGATGTATATACATGTTGTGTATGTATATACATGTGTGTGTATGTATATACATGTGTGTGTATGTTTTTATTTAAAACTGTGTTTTATTAATTTCATTGTTGTGTATGTATATACATTGGGGTGTATGTATATACATGTGTGTGTATGTATATACATTGTGTGTATTAAAACATGTGTGTGATGTATTTTACATGTTGTGTATGTATATACATGTGTGTATGTATATTTCATGTGTGTGTATGTTATACATTGTTGGGATGTATATACATGTGTGTGTATGTATATACATGTGTTGTATGTATATAATGTGTGTATGTATATACATGTGTGTGTGTATGTATATACATTGTGTATGTACAGTGTGTGTATGTATACATTTGTGTGTATGTATATACATGTGTTGTATGTATATATGTGGTGTATGTATATACATGTGTATGTATATACATGTGTGTGTATGTATATACATGTTTGTGTATATATACATTGTGTATGTATATACATGTGTGTGTATGTATATAATGTGTGTTGTATTATACATTTTGTGTATGTATATACATGTGTATTTATGTATATACATGTGTGTTATTATTATATGTGTGTGTATGTATATACATGTGTGTGTATGTATATACATGTGTATGTATATACATTGTGTATTATATACATTTGTGTATATATATATATAATGTGTGTGTATGTACATACATGTGGTTTTATGTACATACATGTGTGTGTATGTATATAATGTGTGTGTATGTATATACATGTGTGTGTATGTATATACATTGTGTGTATGTATATACATGTGTGTGTATGTATATACATTGTGTATGTATATACATGTGTGTTATGTATATACATGTGTGTGTATGGATATACATGTGTGTATGTATATACATGTGTGTGATGTATATACATGTGTGTGTATGTATATCATTGTGTGTATGTATATACATGTGTGTGTATGTATAAACATGTGTGTGTATGTATATACATGTGTGTGTATGTATATACATGTGTGTATGATATACATGTGTGTGATGTATATACATGTGTGTGTATGTATAACATTTTGTGGTGTATATACATGTGTGTATGTATAACATG
>WNWK01056225.1:0-11062 GCA_009830355.1 Cherax destructor
AGGAAATGGGAGCAATCCTATTATCTGTCTCAGTGCTGGAGGCAACGATGTTGGCAGACGTAGGAGTGAGGAGCTGATTAGCAGCTACAGGTCAGCAATAGACAGAATTAGGAAGAAGGGTGGGAACCCTGTCATATGTGTATTTTGCCAAGGAGAGGAATTGGAAATGAATGGTTGTCCAGGGCAATTGGTGTCAATTGCTGGCTGGACAAATACTGTAAGGAAATGCAGTAACATTCATTGACAACTGGGACCTCTTCTATGGCAGAAATGACATGTATGCCAGGATGGGGTTCACTTATCCAGGATTGGGGTGGGGCACTGGCAACTGCAGTGGAGGGAGCTGTTAGGGCTTTAAACTAGAAATAGTTAGTGGTATGGGTTTTGGGGGAAAATGAGAAGTCCCAGTGTAGTAATATTATAAGTTCTAGGAGAACTAGTAATAGGCAGAATAAGGTGGATAGTGGAAAGCTAGTGACACTAGTTGACAAGGACAGTAATAGGTATAGTGGAAAAACAGAGATGAGAAGGAAGGGAAAAGATAAAGGTTTTTTTAAATATATATTACACCAATATCGTAGTGCTAGGAATAAGATGGACGAGTTGAGATTAGTTGCAAGTACGGGTAATATTGATGTTTTTGCAATAACTGAGACATGGTTTAATATGAAAAATCGGACTTGCCTGCCGAATGTCCATTCAGGGTTTTAAATTGTTCCAAGTAGACAGAAGTATCGGGAAGGGGGTGGGTGGCACTCTATGTCCGTGATCATTTTAATTGTTGCATAAAAACGGGTATAAAGTCTGAATTAACACATACAGAGTCTGTCTGGATAGAATTTTCAGAGGGGTGTGAAAAATTGATTTTAGGCGTGATTTACCGTCCTCCAAACTTAGATAGGAACAAGGGAGACTACTTTGGGAGGAAATTGTTAAGGCCACAAGGCACGATAACGTTGTTCATAATTTACATAAATGACCTTGATGAAGGAATTGCAAGTGACATGAGTAAATTTGCTGATGATACAAAAATAGGCCGTATGATTCATTCTGAGGAGGATACCAGTGAACTCCAGGAGGATTTGGACAAATTAATGTCTTGGTCTGAAAAGTGGCAGATGAAGTTCAATGTGGACAAGTGTAAGGTACTAGTCCTTGGTAATGAAAATATCCCTCGAATTTATAAACTAGGTGAAGTAGAGCTTGATCATACAGAATGTGAAAAGACTTGGGAGTCATGGTAAGCAGGAATCTAAAGCCAAGACAACAGTGCCTAAGTGTGCGCAATAAGGCTAACAGATTACTAGGATTTATTTCAAGAAGTATAAGCAACAGAAGTCCAAAAGTTATTTTACAGCTCTATACATCACTAGTGAGACCTCATTTGGATTATGCAGCTCAGTTTTGGTCTCCTTACTACAGGATGGATATAGATTCATTGGAGAACATACAAAGAAGAATGACTAACATGATTTACAGTATAAGAAATCTCCCGTATGAAGATAGACTTAGAGCGTTGAATCTCCACTCTCTGGAGAGCGTAGAATGAGGGAGATATCATCGAGGTGTACAAGTGGATGATGGGCATAAACAAAGGAGATATTAATAAAATACTGAGGATATCGAACCAAGTAAGAACCAGAAATAACGGATTTAAATTGGATAAATTTAGATTTAGAAAGGACATAGGCAAGTACTGGTTTTCGAACAGAGTTGTAGATGCGTGGAACAATCTTCCGAGTACTGTGATAGAGGCTAGGACCTTGGGTGGCTTTAAAAAGAGATTGGACAAATATATGAGTGGGAGGGGCTGGGTTTGATTGGTGTCGTGAGTACGGGAATAAATTCTTAGGTAGTGGTGGTTTTGATATGGACCTGCCTTGTATGGGCCAGTAGGCCTTCTGCAGTGTTCCTCCATTCTTATGTTCTTATGTTAACGTAGTAATTCTAGGGGATTTTAACTTTAGTCAGATTGATTGGAATTTCTTGACAGGGAATTTAGAATCTAACGACTTTTTAGAAGTAGTTCAGGATTGCTTTTTGAAGCAGTTTGTAACAGAACCTACAAGGGGAAATAACCTACTTGACTTGGTTCTGGCAAGCAAGGAAACCCTTGTTAATAATTTAGAAATTACAGAGGAACTTGGCTCAAGCGACCACAAGTCAATTACCTTTAGCATTGAATGGATGTATGATAGTAGGGATAGTTCAGTAACGGTCCCAGATTTTCGCTTAGCAGATTATAATGGACATAGAGAACACTTATCAACTGTGGACTGGGGTGACGAAGAGAGGTATCAATATGACAGTTTTCTTAACACTATACAGTCTGCCCAAAGAACATTTATCCCATATAAAGAAATTAGATCAAGTAGAAATGACCCAAAATGGATGAATAATAGGCTCAAATATCTTTTAGGGCAGAAGAAAGGAATTTATAGGCGCATAAAAAGAGGTGAGGGTCATCTTATAAATCAGTATACTGACATTAAGAGGGACGTTAAAAAGGGAATAAGAAAAGCTAAACGGGACTATGAAATTAAAGTTGCTAGGGATTCAAAAACTAACCCAAAAGTTTTTCCAGGTTTATAGAACAAAAGTTAGGGATAAGATAGGTCCCCTTAAAAATAACTCTGGGCATCTTACTGACAAGGAGAATATGTGCTCTATTTTTAATAATTATTTTCTCTCGGTTTTCACACAGGAAGACATTAATAATATCCCAGTAATTAATTTTTACAGAGGCCCAGAAGAAGATAAATTATGTAATATCACAGTCACTAGCGAAATGGTTATGGAACAACTAGACCGACTGAAACAAAATAAATCGCCGGTTCTGATGAGCTTTTTGCAAGGGTTCTTAAGGAATGCAAAATGGAACTCTGTGAACCAATATCTAACATTTTTAATTTATCTCTTCAAACAGGTGTAGTGTCTGATATGTGGAAGATGGCTAATGTAATTCCTATTTTTAAAGCAGGGGACAAGTCACTACCGTCAAATTACCGCCCAATTAGCCTGACCTCAATTGTAGGCAAATTACTAGAGTCAATTATAGCTGATATTATTAGAAGCCATCTAGATAACCATAATTTGATTAATGATACTCAGCATGGATTCACGAGGGGCCGTTCCTGCCTATCTAATTTGTTAACCTTCTTCACTAAAGCTTTTGAGGCTGTTGATCACGATAAAGAATTTGATATTGTTTATTTAGACTTTAGTAAGGCTTTTTATAGAGTACCACCAGAGACTGTTAAAGAAAGTGGCAGCTCATGGCATTGGGGAAAAGTGCTGTCATGGATCGAGTCATGGCTCACCAATAGGAAGCAGAGAGTGTCATAAATGGGGTTAAATCCGAATGGGGGCTTGTAACAAGTGGAGTTCCACAGGGATCAGTCTTAGGCCCATTGTTATTTATAATATATATCAATGACCTTGACGAGGGAATTACTAGTGATATGAGCAAATTCGCCGACGACACGAAGATAGGTAGGATAATTGATTCAAACATAGATGTCATAGAACTTCAGGCAGATTTAGACAAACTTAATTCGTGGTCAGAAAAGTGGCAGATGCAGTTCAATGTAGATAAATGCAAGGTTCTGAAGCTCGGGAGTGTCCATAACCCAAGCACTTATAAGTTAAATAACGTAGAACTTAGCCATACAGATTGCGAGAAGGACTTGGGGGTGATGGTAAGCAGCAACTTTAAACCAAGACAGCAATGCCTAAGCGTACGTAATAAGGCAAATAGATTACTGGGATTTATATCAAGAAGTGTTAGCAACAGAAGTCCAGAGGTTATATTACAGCTCTATACATCATTAGTAAGGCCTCACCTTGATTACGCGGCTCAGTTTTGGTCTCCATATTACAGAAGGGATATAAATTCGTTAGAAAACATTCAGCGTAGAATGACTAAATTAATACATAGCATTAGAAATCTTCCTTACGAAGAAAGATTGAAGACCCTTAAATTACATTCACTTGTAAGACGTAGAATGAGGGGAGACATGATCGAGGTATACAAGTGGAAAATGGGTATTAACAAAGGGGATATAAATAAGGTCTTGAGGATATCTCTTCAAGAGAGAACCCGCAATAATGGATTCAAGTTAGATAAGTTTAGATTTAGAAAGGATATAGGAAATTATTGGTTTGGAAATAGAGTAGTTGATGAGTGGAACAGTCTGCCTAGTAGGGTTATTGAAGCTAGGACCTTGGGTAGTTTCAAATTTAGGTTGGATAAATTCATGAGTGAGAGGGGTTGGATTTGAGTGGGACTCGCACATGAGTAAATAGAATTATCAAAGCTTATTTCTTGGGTAGCATTGAAAATTAGATTGAGCAAGTGTTCTGTTAGTGGGACGGATTGTGAAGGACCTGCCTAGTATGGGCCAACAGGCCTGCTGCAGTGTTCCTCCTTTCTTATGTTCTTATGTTCATTGTTGCCACACACCTGTCACCCACACACCTTACCTTACCTCACTGTTGCCACACACCCATCATCATCATACACCTTACCTCACGGATCCGAACAGTTGCCTAGAAAAAGTGAACTCTGTGGTTCTTGAGATCTGCTCAAGACACATTCCATTAAGAAAAAGAAAGAGAAGATGTAAACTAGAAAGAGAGAGTGTAGATGAATGGTTCAGAGAACCGACAAGTTATAAATTAGACACATATGCAACATTTGGGTATCTTTATTGAGGAAACGTTTCGCCACACAGTGGCTTCTTCAGTCCAACACAAAGTAGAAAGGTGTAAGGAGAGTAGGAGTTTTGAGGTAATCAGTCCCTCGGCCTGGAGTCGATGTGTTCAATCCATCAATCTTGTAGAAAGTACAGCATATGACCCTGTCTGACACAGCAACATCTTGGAATCTTAATACAAACGAATTCTTCATCACTTGTCCAACCTTTGGACGAAGACCTACTTCGACTAGTGGATGGTACCACTATGACCCCGCCTCCTCCTGCTTCACCTCACCTGACTACAGTATATAAGCCACCTCTACGGACATATGCTGTACTTTCTACAAGATTGATGGACTGAACACATCGACTCCAGGCCGAGGGACTGATTACCTCAAAACTCCTCCTCTCCTTACACCTTTCTACTTTGTGTTGGACTGATGAAGCCACTGTGTGGCGAAACGTTTCCTCAATAAAGATACTTAAGTGTTGCATATGTGTCTAATTTATAGAAAGAGAGAGACGCTCCCTATACAGACGAAGGCGAAGAGTCACAGAGCTGCTGAGAGGGGCCAATATATCTGAAATACGTAGAGAGGAACTGGTCAATGAAATTGCAAATATCGAACTTAAACTGAAGGAATCTTACAGAAGACAAGAATCACAGGAAGAACTAAACGCCATAAAGAAAATTGAAAAAAAAAATACTTCTTCTCTTATGTCAAATCTAAGGGAAAAACAACATCCAGTATTGAGCCTCTGCTTAGTTGAGATGGGACATACACAGACGACAGCCAAGAAATGACTGAGATATTAAAGTCCCAATTCAGCGAGTCGCTGCCCAGACTAAGGGTCGACAATCCAAGTGAATTCTTTATGAACGAAACGCAAAATTTGGTCATCTCAAAAATCTCGGATATTCTAACTCCACAAGACTTTGAAAAGGCAATAAATGACATGCCTATGCACTCTCCCTCAGGCCCAGACTCATGGAACTCTGTGTACATCAAGAATTGCAAGAAGCCCCTATGGCGTGCCTTCAGCATTCTATGGAGAGGGAGCATGGACACAGGGGTCATCCCACACTCACTAAAAACAACAGACATAGCCCCACTCCACAATGGTAGCAGTAAAGCAAATGCAAAGAACTACAGACCGATAGCACTAACATCCCATATCATAAAAATCTTTGTGAGGGTTCTAAGAAGCAAGATCGCTAACCACCTAGATACCCATCAATTACACAACCCAGGGCAACACGGGTTTAGAGCAGGTCGCTCCTGCCTGTCCCAGCTCCTGGACCACTATGACAGGGTCCTGGATGCTGTTGAGGATAAACAAAATACAGATGTAGTATACACAGACTTTGTAAAAGCTTTCGACAATTGTGACCATGGTGTAATAGCACACAAAATACCTGATAAAGGAATAACAGGAAAAGTTGGTAGATGGATCTATAACTTCCTGACAAATAGAACACAAAGAGTAATAGTAAACAGAGTAAAGTCCCAGGCAGCCACGGTGAAAAGCTCTGTTCCACAAGGCACAGTACTCGCTCCCATTCTATTCCTCATCCTCATTTCTGACATAGACAGAGATGTAAGCCATAGCTCCGTGTCTTTCTTTGCGGATGACACCCGGATTGCCATGACAGTGACCTCCATTGAAGACACCGCAAGACTCCAAGCGGACATCAACCAAATCTTCAAATGGGCCACTCAAAACAATATGAAGTTCAACGAGGAGAAATTTCAACTACTCAGATATTAAAAACTTGAGGAATTAAAAAATGTGTCAAGGTACACGACAAATTCTAACCATACAATAGAGCGAAAAAGAAATGTGAAGAACTTGGGAGTGATAATGTAAGAGGATCTCGCCTTTAAAGACCACAACAATGTATCTTCCTCATCGGCTAGGAAAATGATAGGATGGTTTAGTTAGTTAGTTTGATATCTTTATTATACACCCCATACCCATCCTGTGGGCGGTAGTCAAAAGATTACAGAAGTACATAATGGGTCCAGGGACTGGACCTCAAAGCTTGATAGCTGAGCAAGTTACAAAGGTAATGAACTCAGATGGTCACAATCATGACAAGTTACAGAGGTATATATAGGGTCCAGAGACTGGGCCCCAAAGTTTTGATAGCTGAACAAGGTACAATGGTAATGAATTCACTAGTTACAAGGTTATGAATCATGTAAGTAAATTTACTTACGTCTGTACATGGTTGCACTCATGAACAAATTATAAAGCAATGAGCAATCTATTAGTCTACACCCAGCCACAACTGTAATGAGTTATTGGTGCAAATTTTAATTGTTGGGTCACACACACACACACATATACATATACACATACATATACACACACACATACACACACATACATGTATATACATACACACATACACATACACACATATATACATACACACACACACACACACACACACACACACACGTGTCAATGCTTTATTTACAGGGAACAAAGTCAGGGTATTTTTCCAGAATGGTCTGTAATATACCACTGTGGATAAAATACTTTGACATATCTTGAACATTTCTGAATGAGTAGTCTCTGAATTCATTAATTTTATCGCACTCCAGTACATAATGACGCAGGGTGTGACAATAATCCAACTGGCAAAGTTTACATCTTGTTTGGTCTACATCTGGTGGTGGTGATTTAACCTGCCAAATATACTTGTAACCCAGCCGGAGGCGGGCGGTAGTGACATCCAAGAGTCTGCTTATTTTGTTGGATGCACCATAGACATGGGCTCCTCCTGCATGATAGAATGATGATAGATGGACTGACTGGTGTCAATCTCCCTGAGTCTTAAGTCAATAAAATTCAGTTGAAGTTCTTTTCGTATTATTGTTCTCAAACTGCTAACTGACAAGCCAAGATTGTAATCTATCCCCTCTTTGAAAGCATAGATAGGATGGATAATGAGAACCTTCAAAACTAGGGATGCCAAGCCCATGATGACACTCTTCAAATCACTTGTTTACTCTAGGCTGGAATACTGCTGTACACTAACGGCACCCTTCAAGGCTGGCGACATTGCTGACCTGGAGAGTGTACAAAGAACTTTTACAGCACACATAAGTACGATGAAGCACCTAAATTACTGGGAATGGTTGAAGGTCCCCGGAACGCAGGCGAGAAGATACATGATTATATACACTTGGAAATTCTTAGAGGGATTAGTACCAAAACTGCACACGAAAATCACTCCATATGAAAGCAAAAGACTCAGCAGGGGATGAAACATTCCCCCAATGAAAAGCAGGGGCGCCACGAGTACACTGAGAGCAACACCATAAGTGTCCAGGGCCCAAGACTGTTCAACTGCCTCCCAGCATACATTAGGGGATTACCAATAGCCCCCGGCTGTCTTCAAGAAGGCACTGGACAGGCACCTAAAGTCAGTACCTGACCAACCGTACTGTGGTTCGTACGTCAGTTTGCGTGCGACCGGCAGTAACAGCCTGGTTGATCAGACCCTGATCCACCATGATGCCTTGTCTCAGACCTGGCTGCGGGGGGGCGTTGACCCCCGAAACCCTCTCCAGGTAAACTCCAGGTAAACCTCACTGTTGCCACACACCTCACTCATACACCTTACCCCATGTCATTGTTGCCACACACCTCTCACCCATACACCTTACCTTACCTCATTGTTCCACACACCTCTCACCCATACACCTTACCTTACCTCATTGTTGCCACACCTCTCACCCATACACCTTACCTTACCTCATTGTTGCCACACACCTCTCACCCATACCCCTTACCTTACCTCATTGTTGCCACACACCCATCACTCTAGAAAGAGATTTTAGTCCCAGGAAAAACTGGCGAAATGAGAGAAATATTACACAACCTTTGATCACTACTGGAGTGGGGGCGCAATCAGTGGTCCTCACCTAAAACAACAGATATTAATGCCAGCAAATAAAGTCCCCAACATACTATAACTGCGACATTTATATTTGCAAATATAAATACTGGGCAGGCACTAACATCCTGGTTGATCAAACCTGATCCACCATGGGGCCCCTGGTCTCAGACCGAGCCGCGGGGGCGTTGACCCCGAAACCCTCTCCAGGTAAACTCCAGGTATAGGGTCTAAATCCATTAACAAACAACAAAATGCTTTTCATTAGTGGACTCTGACAGAAACACATGCAGTGTTTACGGTTTTCCCTAGAGACCCACACAAAGGATCACTTTGACAACGAAATACTGATCCCAGGATACAACATATTCAGATGCGACATAAAGAACAGGCAACAAGGGAATGTTTGCCTATATATCAAAAGAATCGCTCATTTGCTCGTAATTACTAATCACCACAAATGATGTAGAAGTTTTGGCAGTAAATATTGAAAACCAAAACCTTGTCATTGTGGTTGTATACAAGCCACAAAATACAACTTCCCAACAATTCAAGAAACAGCTTTTGAAAACTGATTACTATCGGAATGAATTCAGAGACAACTCACTCAGAAATGTTCAAGAAACGTCAAAGTATTTTATCCACAGTGGTATATTACAAACCATTCTGGCAAAATACCCTGACTTTCCTCACTGTAAATAAAGCATTTCCACTTTTTGTTTGGTGTGTGTGTGACCTAATTAATATTAGATAAATAACTCATTACGATTGTGACCAGATATAAACATGTAAACAGTTCATTACCACTATAACTTGTCCAGCTATCACAACTTTGCGGTCCAGTCCCTGGACATATTATGACCTCTGTAATCCTTTGACTACCGCCCACCCATGGGTATGGGCTGCATAATATAGATGTTAAACTTAACTGTCGGGAAAAAATTGCCAACCCCAGCCACAAATATCTTGTTGCTGGGTGATATCAATTAAGACGCCATAAAATGGAGGAATGTGGCAAATAATGTCTTAGCAGAGATAACCCCAGGAGGCAGTTCAGATGAAAATTCACACACACATATATATACATGAGCTATTAAATCTCTGCACCATATTCACCTAAGCAGGCAAATAGTGGAGCCAACAAGACTAGAAAGTACACTTGATCCTCTCAACTCATTAAGTATAACTTGTAGCATGCTTGTGTCAGAAGCCAGACACAGGTATGGTAGGATTGTGGATAGTAGAGTCAGAGTGCACATGCTGTGGATTCCATCTCACATTGGTCTTCAGATGCATGATAGAACTGATAAATTGGCTAAGTTTTATGCTTTCAAAGAGGGGATAGATTACAATCTTGGCTTGTCAGTTAGCAGTTAAGAACATAAGAACATAAGAAAGGAGGAACACTGCAGCAGGCCTGTTGGCCCATTCTAGGCAGGTCCTTCACATTCCATCCCACTAACAGAATATTTGTTCAACCTAATTTTCAATGCTACCCAAGAAATAAGCTTTGATAATTTTATTTACTCATGTGCAATTCCACTCAAATCCAACCCCTTTCACTCATGAATTTATCCAACCTAAATTTAAAACTACCCAAGGTCCTTGCTTCAATAACCCTACTAGGCAGACTGTTCCACTCATCAACTACCCTGTTTCCAAACCAATACTTTCCTATATCCTTTCTAAATCTAAACTTATCTAACTTGAATCCATTATTGCGGGTTCTCTCTGGAGGAAAACCCTCAAGACCTTATTTATATCCCCTTTATTAATACCCATTTTCCACTTGTATACCTCGATCATGTCTCCCTCATTCTACGTCTTACAAGTGAATGTAATTTAAGGGTCTTCAATCTTTCTTCGTAAGGAAGATTTCTAATGCTATGTATTAATTTAGTCATTCTACGCTGAATGTTTTCTAACGAATTTATGTCCATTCTGTAATATGGAGACCAGAACTGAGCTGCGTAATCTAGGTGAGGCCTTACTAATGATGTATAAAGCTGTAATATAACCTCTGGACTTCTGTTGCTAACACTTCTTGATATAAATCCCAGTAATCTATTTGCCTTATTACGTACGCTTAGGCATTGCTGTCTTGGTTTAAGGTTGCTGCTTACCATCACCCCAAGTCCTTCTCGCAATCTGTATGGCTAAGTTCTACGTTATTTAACTTATAAGTGCTTGGGTTATGGACACTCCGAGCTTTAGAACTTTGCATTTATCTACATTGAACTGCATCTGCCATTTTTCTGACCAGGAATTGAGTTTGTCTAAATCCTCCTGTAGTTCACTGACATCTACGTCTGAATCGATTATCCTACCTATCTTCGTGTCATCAGCGAATTTGCTCATATCACTAGAAATTCCTCGTCAAGGTCATTTATATATATTATAAACAACAACGGGCCCAAAACCGATCCCTGAGGAACTCCACTTGTTACAGATCCCC
>WNWK01056226.1:0-11062 GCA_009830355.1 Cherax destructor
GGAATTGCAAGTTCCTTGCAGTACCTGTCTAGCCAGCAATTTATACCAATTGCCCTAGACATCCATTCATTGCCCCTCCTTTCAGGCAAATGCTACATATGATTGGGATACCTCCCTTAGACCTAACGACTTCTATGGCTGACCTATACTTATCTAGTAGCTCCTGTCTTCTGCCCTTCCCAATGTCATTACCACCAGCACTAAGACAGATAATAGGCTTGTTCCCATTACCTGACATAATATTATCCAACCTGCTGACTATGTCACCAATACCAGCTCCTGGGAGGCACACCCTCTGTCTGACCTTCCTGTCTCTGTTACAAAAGGCACGGTCCATATATCTTACCTGAGAGTCTCCCACAATCAGAATATTCTTACCTTGATTAGCAGGGAGTCAGTGGTACCTTTAACCTCACTGACCACTGAAGTACACTCGTCTGGAGAACAGAGAATCGATTTCCTACCTTCACATCTTCACTATTAACCTTCTTTATCTTCCTTCTTCCTGAATTGTGAACCACTTGCCACTTAAAGCGCTGCCACTTTCACTGTTGGTAACCATTTCCTCCTTACCAGCTCCAACCATCTCACCTCACTCCACACCCATCTAGGCGAAGCTTCAGCCTCCTATTTTCCTCCTGAAGTAGTAGAACCTCCTTCTTCAACACTTCAACCTGAGATTCTAAAACACTGCAGTGAGCCATGTGCTCGGTATCACCCCACGCTAATTCCCAGACAGCTTAGGACAGGTATGACCACACGTGACCACTGACCTCAGCGTACTGGACAGAGTGGAGATGGAGGAACAAAGGATGAGTGGGAGGAGCATGGAGGAGGAGGTGTCAGAAGGGGAAAAGACTGGGCCAGACACGGAAGAGGAAGGTATAACTGGTCAGGAGGCTGAGATTTTGAGGGATCTCAATGAGATTCTTGAAGGTGAAGAGCTGACATTGGAGGGTCAACCAGTGAGGTGTGTGGCATTGGGGTTCTGGAGCAGAACCAGGAACAGGTGGGTGGAGGTGAGGCAGCAGGAGAGGGGTGTGGTAAAGCTGTGTTGGATGTCATACAGGTGGAGGGGGAGGTGCACAATGAGCAGGTAAATGAGGACCAGAGAGACAGGGAGAATCTAGGAAGAGAACTGGTGAGGAGGCTGGTAATGATGTCCTCACCCAGCACAGAGACCTGGTAAGAAAATTTGGTCTGAAGTTGTAGTTGGACAACAGACAAAGATAGAGGTAGTGGGGGTGATAAGGGTAAAGGGGGATGGGAGGTGACAGGAAGGAGTGGGAGAGGAGGGTCACAGGTATAACTTTGGAGAAAACAACCGAAACCAAAGGAAACCTCAGCGTTACCTTCCGGTGTTTAATTATGAACGTGAATGGCCTTAAAGATGAGGCCAAGCGAAAGTGGGTAGAAGTGACATTGATTAGGTACAGGGTAGATGTAGTGTTTTCAAGAGCACAATTATAGGTGTGGGTGGGATTTAAAGTTGAAAGGATATCAGTGTTTTGTGGGAGGTTCTGAGTTGTTCAAGGGGTGTGGTTGTGGGTATTAGGGACACGTGCCCATTGTATAGCAGTCATGGGAAGAGAGGGAGGGGGAGAGTGGTGAGGGTTGATGGTCAATGGGGAGGTCCAGGTTAGTTTTATTGGAGTGTATATGCCGGCGATTTCAAATAATAGGGTAAAGGAACAATTCGTCAGGGGTCTGCCGCAGGTGGTCATCATTGCGGGAGACTGGAACAGCGTTATTAGGGTAAGGGACGTGGGCGAGAGGAACAGGTAGCGTTTGAGGATCTTACGGAAGTTTTGGATGCAGTGGGGTTGTCGATGCGGTGGGAGGACGGGGCGAGCCTGTAGAATTCACTTTTTTAGGGGCAATTATGCGGCTAGATTGGATAGGATTTATGTTTCGAGGCGGTAGGGGTGGAGAAAGTGGAATGTTTGGATGTAGGTTTTTCAGATCACAAGGGTGTGTTGATGCAAGCGGGTTGGGAGGGGCTGTGAGGGTATACTCGAGTTTTGGAAACTTAACGTGGCAATGTTTAATAGGGTAGAGGGATGGTGGATTTTGAGGGATGGTGGGAGGGTCTGTGGAGGGGGAGGGTGTAGTACATGCGGCGAGTAGTGGAATGAGTGTGGGAAGAAGGGGATAAAGGAGTACTTTGAGAAGGTGGGAAGGGAGGATGCTCGATATAGGTATGGTTATCAGAGGTATTTAGAGGGTTTATTGAGAGATAGTTATGGTGGGGAAAGCAGGGGAAGGCATGCAGAGAGTGTGGAGGGAGTAAGAAGGGCTCTGAAAGACATTCAGTATGAGAGGTTTCACGCTTTACGGGTACGAAGTGGGATTTAGGAGGTGTTAAGGGAGGATAAGGCGTCTGCGGTGGTGTTGAGGCAATTTCAGAAGCGTAGACAGGGTATGTTGCTGACATCTGTAGAGGTGGAAGAGGAGATTGGGGGGTATGAGGTGGGAAGAGTGTTGCAAACTACAGAGGGGATGACTGGTTATGCGGAGTGTTGGTTTGGTAGGAAGTTTGCAGAAGAGGAAAGGGATGAGAGGGCTTGTGTCCAATTATTAGGGGGAATTAATAGAAGGTTGAATGAGGATGATAGGAAGGCAATAGAGGGGGACATAACGGAAGAAGAAGTTTGGGAGGCGGTAAAAGGGTTAAGGGCTGGAAAATCGCCAGGTATAGATGGATTACCGGGGGAAGTATACATGCAATACTGGAAGGTGCTGAGAGGGGTGTTAGTTAGGGTCTTCAATGACATGGGAGACAGGAGTAATGGAGAAGTCAGTTAGGACAGGAGTTGTAGTGTTAGTGCCTAAATGTAAAACACCAAAGGGTTTAAAGACTATAGGACTATTGCGCTCATGTGTACTGACTATAAGATATTTGCAAAGATTTTGGCTAATAGAATCAAAAGAGGGTTTAGGGAATATGTTGCATGAGGACAATTTGGGATACCAGGGAGAAGTTTTAGGCACGGTCACAGTAGAATAAAAGAGTTTATTGAAGTTAATCAAGGGGGGGGAGTATTGGGGCTGGATTGGCAGATGGCTTATGACAGGGTGAATAGAGGGGTGCTGTTAGATATCTTAGAAAGGATAGGTTTTGGAGAAGAAATTGTAGGATGGGTAAGAACTTTATATGCAGAGGCGTTGATGAGGATACAAATAAATGGGATGGTTGGGTGGGCGGTGAACATGGGAAGGGGACTGAGACAGGGATGTCCTCTGTCACAGATCCTCTTTGCTTGTTTCCAAGATCCTTTTTATAGGGTAGTAGATGAGGGTTTAAGGGTAGAAGGGGACATAGGGAAGGATAGGGCAGGGATAGTAGGTTATGTAGATGGCACTACGTTGTTAATAAAGACAGAGGAGAGTTTGAGATGGGTTAGAGGTTGGGTGGAGCTTTTTGGTCAGGCAACAGGAATGAGGGTTAATAGAAGTAAATCACACCTATTAGAGGTAGGTAGTTGGAGTGGGGGAACGTTGGGTTTAAGGGAGGGTTGGCAATGTGTAGAAGCTTTAAAAATCTGTGGGATAGTGTTTTGTAGTGATGGCAGGGTAGCAAGAGAGAAGAATTCGGGGAAAGTGGTGGATTCAGCTTTGAAGCGAATGAGGGGCTGGGGAGTTGGAGACATAACGCTGTTGCAAAGGGTGGTGGTCATTAATGTTTTAATTTTTAGTAAATTGTGGTTTAGAACGGCGGTTTATCCATTATTAGATGCTGACGTGAAAAGGCTACAAAAGGGAGTGCTTAGGTTTATTTGGGGGAATGGAAGGCATTGGTTGAGTAGGGAGGTGGTGGAGACAAGTGTTAAAAATGGAGGGATGGGTTTGATTCCGTTGAGGAGAAGGTTGAAAAGTGTGTTTGTAAAGCAGGAATTTATGATGAAGGGGGAGCTGAGGGGTAGAAGGGTGGGTGCAGTAATGTGTGAGGTTAGGAAATGGTGGGGGGTAGGGAGCTTAGGGAGTGTGAGGCGGTGTTACGGGTACTACTTGTGTTGAGGGATCCGGGGAGTGTGAGAGTAAGCAGATTGGATAGGGCAAATGTGAGGGAGAAGATAGTAAGGGGAGTTGAGGTGTATCCGTTGTATAATTGGAAGAGTATTTGGGGTTGGTTAAAAAAGGTGAAGGTGAGGCCTAGGGTGAGAGAAACAGGTTACAGATTCTTAAATGGGATACTGGTGGCGAAAGCTCAGTTGTTCGAGATGGGAATCACAGGGGATGGGTCTTGCGATAGGTGTGGTGAATGGGAAACGGCATTTCACGTGGTATATTTTTGTGAGGGGGGCGCGTGAGGGTTTGGATTGGGGGGTTATGGGATTGATTGGGGAGGTTTTCAGTGTTAAAGGCACTTTGTTTGGACTTTGGGGTGTGTGGGGAGGAAGTGCATAGAGCTTTGGTTTATATAATGTTAGAGTTCGTGTTTTTGTCATGGGTATGAGGGGTTCAAATAGCGAGGTTTTAATTCATGCTTTGCTGCGGAGATTTATAGAACAAAATGTAGGAATAGGGAGGTTTATGGCAGGGTTTGGGTCTCTAAATTTCCGGCTGCATATAGGGTTTTGACAATGCAACAGTTGTTAGGTGTGGAGAGGGGTGTTTAGGGCTTGTTCCAAGTATAAGGGGTTTTTGGTGTGGTTGGGGGGGGAGGGGTTTGGCGGGTGAGGAGTTTTTTGTTTTAAAGTGGGGGGGGGGTTGTTGCAGTATGAGTGTGTGGGGAGGTGGGGGGGTGAGGGTTTAGTTTCAGGGTGTATGAGGTGTGAGTGAGGTTGGTGGGGAGGTGTAGGGTAAGGGGTTCGTGTATCGGGTGGGGTTGGTTTTGGTTTCGGTTGTTAAGTGCAGTCCTCTCATTGGGGTGTTAAAAAAAAAAAAAAAAAATGATGTGTTGAATCTTATATATGTCAAGAGTGATGGGTATATGTTTGTAACACATGGGTAGCATGTTGCAAGGTTGGTTATTTGTGTTAGCAATAACATGAAGGTCACTTACCATATTAATGGTTTCACTCGCTGCCCAGCCTTGGCCGTGGCAGGTGGTCTGGTCTGCCCTCTTGTGGAGCAGGGGTAACTACTTGTTTTCAAAGCAGGATGGCGGAGCAGTATCGACGGCGCATTAACACTGTCTGTGTGGAGCTTGTTCGTGGGGCTATTTATCCAAATAACGCAACTCTCCTGTTACCAGCTATCATTAGAGACACGTATGGCATCGACAAGGGCGATATTTACGGCATAGCCCTCAACGGCAGTGTGAGAATCTTCGTGAAGCTAATGACAACACAGGTGTATGAGACGCTTGTTGACACGTTTGAGGATAGACGTCTACAGGTCAACGAGTCGGTGGAGGTTAAATTGAAAGACGTATCACGACAATATACTTGGATTCGTATACGTAACCTACCGTTTGAGGCCGACGAACATGATGTGAGAGAGGCCTTTAAGGTTTATGGAATCATTCATTATGCAGTCATGGGTAGATGGTCCGCGGTTTCTACGAAGGAACACCGGAGGGATCTTTCAATTTGAAAATGACGCTGAGGAGGGCCATACCTTCCTACGTAGTGTTGCCTGACTTTAGAACGCAGGTTTACGTCACTTATGTGGGTCAACGTAGAACTTGTCGTATATGTAGCTCATATGATCACATTGCAGCTGAGTGTGCTAAGCGACAGGGAAGGAGACAGGATGACAGGCATACTGTTGGGGCTGTGGATGAAGGCACACAGAGACAGATGGACGGTGTGGGCGTGAGAGGAACTGCAAAGTGGAGTGATATTGTGCAGGCATCAGTGGATGTGTGTCAGACACTACCGGATGACGTGCAAAGGACAGTGGAGCGAAGAGTGGATAATGCGGATGTAGAGCTGGATTTAGGTATTGTGGAAGAGATCCAGAGATGCTGTGTAGGCTGTTGGACGGCTCGCAACGTCAGGTGCAGGTGGGCTCGAATGAGACGGTGGAGGAAATACTGTGTGTGGTGGACGGACTGGGGGACAACTGTCCTGAGATTACCAATCTGAGTGTGCAAAAGGTGCCAGTAATGGTACATAATGAAGATAGGGGACCTGATATGGAGGTTAGTTTTGGTTCTAGGAAGAGAGCCATGATTATGGAGGAGGACGATGTTCTCACACCAGCTCAGAGGAATTGTAAAAAGGCTTTGGTGGACGTTAAGCAAAGGTCACCTAACAGTGTGAGCGGAACCAGTGGGGTACGGGGAGTGCTGGATATTGATACGGATCCTATAACTGAACAGGGTGATTTGCAATCTGTGGGGAGAAGATATGTGAGGTCTAAAGGTAAACCCCCTATTTTATATTCAGTTGCATCGGGCTATGACCCGATACGTAAGGACACATATATATGATGATATATTAACTCTTTGATATATTTTGACGAGGTTGGATGTGTTAATATGCATGATTATTTCTATATTGTACATGTCATATATTTTTGTACGTGTATAGCTTCAGTGTTGTGAGCTTCTTGTATAACAGACACTTTCTAGTGTGTTATAGTTTTGTAAATAATTGTTAATTTTGTAGCATTTTGACTAGGTGACTTTTTATTTTCATACGTAGTGTCAAGAGTAATTTGCTTTTGATGTGATTTGGGTGCTAACCGGCACTAGGTGTGTGAATTATATAAGTTTTTTATTTTATAGAGAGAATATACAGGGATAAGGTACGGGATAGGGTGTAGGTTGGTATAAGTTATGTGTTAAGGTGTCAATTAGTCCTGTATGAGGGACCAGTTGTTCCATGTCCTGTCCTAAAAGGGGGGGGGGAGGTCGCTATGGGCGGGAATGGCTTGTTTCACCTTCATCTAATATATGTTGTACATTATGTACTTTGTGTCATGTGGAATTTTGCTCTAGGGTTTATGTTCATAATGAAAGACCTAGCTGCTCCTGTCTGTGAACTATATGTTGTTAGTGGGATATGTAAGGTGATGTTCTTTTGTGTGGTGTATTTGGTTTCTGATGTATTCATGTATGGTTTTCAATAAAATATAAAAAAAAAAATTGTTTCATTGGGTATAGACTGTAAACTGTGGTCTTGGGAGGTGATTATATTCATAATTTATAACAGAGTACAATTGTGGTAATTGTTTCGGTACTATCCAGTTGTAAGTTTTGCAGTATAGCTGAGCCTTGTTAAAGTAACTTTGGTGTATGTGATTTGATGTTCAATTCTTGTAGTCGAACAATGACTTCAAATGATTTATATGATATTTGTAATGTGTCCTTTTAGAGATGTAAGCCTTCTAATTGTCAGGAGGAGGTTTGTTTCCAGATATTAAGTTTTTTAGTCAAATGGTTGCAAGTAGATTGAATAAGAAATTGATGTTGTACTGTACTTGGGTACTTAGGATACCTCAATATTTTTCGTGTAAGGAAGTTAAGGTATGGTGCAACAATTACGTTGCATTGATATGGGTATCATGTTTTTGAGATTGTGTGCTGTTCTTTGTTTTGGTGTGATGTTGACACACTTATATGTATTTATATAGTTATTGAGGATTGATCTGTATATAGGATGATAAATGTCCGGCAGGATTTGATATATTTTGCATAATACGTACAGTTAGTCGGGAATAAGGAAAGGGAATAATCGTGTTTTGTACGTATTATTTTATGTAACTAGCTTGTTTAAGAATTTTTCACGTATATGTTATGTACGTAATTTTAGTTTTGTTACCACTTGATTGTTAGGAATGTGTAAATATATTTGTATTATCTATTATCTCCTTGTGGGGAGTTCTATAGGTTCTTTTGTAATAGTGTTTTCAGGAGATAACGTTAAAGTTTGGAAAAAAAAAAAATTATGTATAGAGGGGATAAGGAAATGTGTGGTTGAGTTTCAAGGGTGGGTTGGGTTGGCTGGAGTCAAAGTTTTGACATCAGTCAGTGTGGCTGTCATGAGGAATGGGTACATGTTATTATGGGAATTCCTTTTTGGTAGATGGATTAGGGGATGGGGAAATGTATAATGTTTTGATTATTATATTTATCAAGTTAATGTGCTTATCATTATTAGCTTTGGTGTACCTTGGTCTTCGGATGCAAGTCTGTCTTACTGGGTCTTGTATAGTGAGGAGTTATGTGTTAGTATATACGGTTGATGGTTTTATTTTGTGATAACTGTTTTGTAACAAAGTATCATTTTGTTTGTGTTTTGTATAATTTCTGTTTTAAAAAAAAAAAAAAAAAAAAAAAAAATGTTGTTAATGTTGGGTTTACTGTTGTTGATGTTGGTGTTACTGTTCTTGATGTTGGGGTTAATGTTGTTGATGCTAGTGTCACTCTTGTTGATGTTGGTGGTACTGTTGTTAATGTTGGTGTTACTGTTTTTGATGTCAGTGTTAATGTTGTTGATGTTTCTGTTGTTGATGTTGGTGCTTCTGTTCTTGATGTTGGTGCAATTGTTTTTGATGTTGGTGTTACTCTTGTTCATGTTGGTGTTTCTGTTGTTGATGTTGGTGATTCTGTTCTTGATGTTGGTGTTACTGTTGATGATGTTGGTGTTATTGTTCTTGATGTTGGTCTAACTGTTGTTGATGTTCTGGAAGCTGATGCTATTGTTCTTGATGTTGGAGTTACTGTTGTTGATATTTGTGCTACAGTTATTGATGTTGGTGTTACTGTTGTTGGTGTTGGAGTTATTGTTGATGTTGGTGATACTGTTGCTGATGTTGCTGTTACTGTTGCTGATGTTGGTGTTACTGTTGTTGATGTTGGTGCTACTGTTGCTGATGTTGGTGTTACTGTTGTTGATGTTGGTGCTACTGTTGCTGATGTTGGTGTTACTGTTGTTGATGTTGGTGCTACTGTTGTCGATGTTGGGGCTACTCTTGTTGATGTTGATGTTGGTGTTACTGTCGTTGATGCTGGTGCTGCTGTTGTTGAAGTTGGTGTGTGAGGGAAAAGTCCATAGATAGGAGTAATGAAAGTGTGAATGTATGTATAGTGATAGTTGGGTGATAGTCTGCTTTTTAAGGTAGGGTAAGTGTCTAGCTCCGGCTATTCCCCTCCCCCTTTTTCACCCGGTGAGAGGTGAAGTGTGAGACTCGGCCAAGGGAATTGTCATTTGACTAGCCACTCCCAACACCACTGTAAGTATTCACAGCTGTTCCTGTCTTAATCCATTTTATTTAAGAGCGTCACTCTTATGTTTATTTTAGAGACTTCATTATGCTCTTACCTGCCTTGCCTTAAAGTAAAGTAATTTGTTTAAGTCTCTCACTATTTTTTTTAAATAACTTATGCCTACCATGAGAGTGATTATTAGAGTGGTGAGTAATTGTCTTTTAATTTCATTACAGCCTTCTGTCTGGGCCAGCTAGGCTCATCTGGCACAAAGCTGAGGTTGTCTGACATAGCACGAGACGTTCATTTGCAGTCTTTAAATTCAACTGTGGTTCCTCTAGAAACAAACAACCCAGGCAACTACACGTTATTCACAGGTGGACGACACCTGAGTCCCTGGTATCTTGGACTAATAGTTTCCAATTTGGGTTTTTGGAAACATCCATCAACTGAGAGGTTGTAGAAACATCCGTCGATCCAACAACAGCAAGCAGTTCAGAAAACAAGGAACAATTCAGAGCTTCCTTGTCAATAACATCGACACGCTCATCTACCAACATCTATCTGTATAAATTAGCTTTGAATTCAAGTATTATTTATCTATTTCATTTTTCATTTTGTCTTTAAGATAAAAATTTGAGATTCATGTTTTAGTATTTGATATTTTCATAAAACATTCCATTAAATAAAGTGCTTATCTTTATTTATATTTTCCATTTTTGTAATTTTCCTGAGGAGCCAGCCTTGATTCATCTTGGCTTAAAGATTGAACCAGGACTGAGTAATAAACCTTCTCAAGTGGCGACCTTGCCAGGATCCGACTCCAACTCGAACAAGATCCGAAGCAAGTCGGACTAGAGCCGGCGATACCTGGATACATTATTGGAACTCCACCATCATCGACGCCGTGTTTACGTCCATCCCACAGACGGTTGCCACCATCCATAAGTACTCATTCTCTATGGTAGGACTACAGTACAGGTATTTAAAAGATTTGGTGATTGTTATAGTCTCTATTTTTGGTTAGTTAAGTCAAAGCAGGATATACTAGTTAATTCTGCCACCTGTGTTTGGAGCTTGAAAAATATTTTAGGAATAGACTCTAGGGACCCGAGATTTTCCGGTGATGAATTTCTTCATTAAATTCTTGTTCAATATAGCAAAGGAACTGTCAGAGGACACTCTTGATTTTAGTAGAAAGATTGGGTGGTCAAGTGATCCCATTCTCCTTACTGTTTGGTCGGAGCCTGGCATAGAACCCTCCGGTCACCTTTATACTGTTTAATCGAAGCAGGGATTGAACCCTCCGGTTTATTTACAGTATTAGCGGAGCAGAATTTGAACCCTCCGTTTTCTTTGATATCTAGTAAGTTAAGTTATCCCTGCCAGTATGGAGGAATATAAGTTTTGGTTGAATACCGGTATGAATTTAGGTATAACGGGAAACATCTTGAATCTTTTATTTCTGTGAATATTCAAGAAAAGAGGAAAAGAGAGAGAGAGACTTGAGCAAGAAGAGAAAAAGGAGGAGAGAGACGAGAAGAGAAAAGGATATAGAAAGAATTGAGCGAAAACAGTTAGAAAGAGAGAGGGAGAAAAAAAAGAAAATGATAGACTTGATCGTGAGGAAACAGCTAAAGCACATGAGGAACGAGCTAGGGAGAAAGAACTAGAGGAAAGAGCAAAAGATAGAGAATGTGAAGAACGAGATAGAGAACGTTAAGAGCGAGCTAGAGAGAATGAATTAAGGGAGAGGGAGAAAGATCATGAAGTAGAGAGAGCTCGCCTGGAATTGGAGAATAAAAAAATAGCTTTTACTCAACAGAAATTGAACGAAGGTGTAATGGAACAACATGCCGCTAGTTCTTATTTCATTCGCTGCCCAGCCTTTGCGGAGTGCGGGTGTGCTTGTTTCTGGTCCCTAGCGGTGGAGTTGAGAACTGGTAGTTTTCATCAACATGG
>WNWK01056227.1:0-11061 GCA_009830355.1 Cherax destructor
CTCGTTGCAGGCATTTTCTTAACGAGATCATCATGCAACTGCCTTGCTTTTCACATATTATTGCCTCCGAAACAGTATCTCCTGCTAACTGTTTCTCGTTGATCCACACCAACAACAACCTTTCCACATCTTCCAGCACTTGTGGTCTGTGTTTTGTGATCACAGCTGAACCTTTTGCAACAACAGCTTCCTTGATTTTACTTGAATTTTTCTTGGCCACAATGGTAGCGATGGTAGAAAAGGGTTTACCATACAGCCTGGCCAGCTCACTGATACGCACTCCACTTTCATATTTTTCTATTATCTCCTTCTTCAGTTCTATCGTACATGTATTTCTGTTCCTCTTTGCCACAGGCTTACCACTAGGATCTTTCCTTGGACCCATGGTAGCTTATTTAGCAGTTGCAAGCACTAAAAACAGTGGAATAATGACAATATACTGGTATGAATGCGTGGGTGTGGGTGGGTGGTCGCTCTCGCTTGTAAACAATAGCACACTGACGCTCCCTGGAGTGCGCGCTCAGCTGGGCGCCACGCGGACACGTCGGGTACGAATGTCGTTACACGAAGCAAACATCAGTTACTCGCAATCAATTTTTTTACATTATAAATATCGTTACTCGAAAATAACGTAAGATGACAGCATCGTAACACGAGGTATGACTGTATATGTTTCAGATTTCTGCTAGCACTTCATTTTAAAATTTTATCCTTCATTTTTTTTTTCCAAGTTTGCCAACCAATCATTTCTGTGCATGTATCTCTGTTACTCTTCCAGTCTTCCATCCACACAAGAATATTTACTAAATATTCCCTAAATATTTCATTACAATATTATATTGAAGGGTAAATGCTAATTCACCTTAAGCCAGACCAGACTGGAAAATAGACCTTGACCTTATATTCACAAATAATGAGGCTCTGGTTTTGAACACACTGTAATAGTGTTGAACACAGCAAACCTAGACTACAATCTAACTCAAGTTCAGACCTGCATTCACATTAGTTATGAGCAATAAAAATGAAACATTAATTGGGACCAAATAAGCCATGACCTTACTGAAATACAGTGGACCCCCGGTTTACGTAATTGATTCGTTCCAGAATGCTGTTACAAACGAATTTGTTCCCATAAGGAATAATGTAAATTAGATTTGTCCTTTTAGACCCCCAAAAATACACTTACAAAAGCACTTACAAAATACACTTACATAATTGTTCGAGTTTGGAGCAGTACGTAAACCGGGGTCCACTGTATATTGAGAAGACTGCATGAGTAGCATGGGTTTGGAGTAGTGTCTAAGAGGATGAGATTGGTGGCACTAGAGGTATGGCAGCCATGTACCATTAAGAAAAAAGAAGAAAGGATGCAAGCTAGAAATAGAGAGAGATGCTCTCTCCACAGGTAAAGATGTAAAATCACAGACCTTAAAGGCTGCAGACTTTTTGAAGAAAAAAGTAACACTGGCTGGAGATGAAAAACATTGATCTTAAAATGAATGAATCATACAGAATCCAGGAGAGGCATGATGATGGATGACACTCAAAACTATGCTGACATCTCCATAATTTCTACCATAACCCTAACTCTGCTCATATTCTAAGAAGTCATTTAGAGTACAGTGGTACCCCAAGTTTCGTACAGCTCCCAACTCGAACAATTAGTAAGTGTATTTTTGGGGGTCTGAAACGGACTAATCTAATTTACATTATTCCTTATGGGAACAAATTTGTTCAGTAACGGTACTCGAACAGCCTTCTGAAACAAATAATGGCCGAAACTCAGGGTGCCACTGTATGTCCATGCACTCTGCCCCAGGCCACTACTTGTGGAATTCCAGATTTATCAAAAATTGCAAAAAAACTAACAATTCATTAATTATTCTATTGAAAAATCTGGACATAGGTCACCCCACAGTCACTAAAAACCACTGATAAAGCCCTACACCACAAAGGTGGCAGTGAAGCATCTTCATGAAAAAATTGCAAAAACTACAGAGCAATAGTACTGATGTCCTACATTATCAACATATTTGAAGTAGGACATGTGCAACAATTAGGTATCTTTATTGTTGATTGAAACATTGCACATGCATCCTACTCTAACTTGTTAGTATTATATACAATTTTCAGCATATTTGAAGCAGTTCTGAAAAGCAAGATTGCTAATCACATGAACTCAACAGCTGCACAACCCAGGGTAGTATGGGTTTAGAAAATTCTAGAAGGATTGGTCCTAAATCTGAACACAAATTGTTCCCAATGAAAGTAAGAGGCTTGACAGATGGTACAAAATTACTCCTCCCTTTCCCCCACCATGAAAAGCAGAGGTGCCATGAGTACACTAAAAGAAAACTTAGTAAGTGTGAAGAGACAAAGTCTTATCAATGTACTCCTTATGTAAGAACATAAGGGGGATTACCAGCAAACTCATAGCTGCCTTCAAGATAACTATATAAGTTTTGCAAGTCAGTTCCTGATCAGCTAGGCTGTGGTGCTTACTTGTGACTGGCATTAACAACCTTGTTTATCAAGCTAACCACCGGGAAACCTGTTCATGGACCAGGCTGTGGGAGTGTTGACCCTCAGAACATTCTTCAAGTAGACGCCAGGTACACCATACTGTCATCCATATCCTCCATGCCTCTGTTATCATTAGTAGTCCAAAGGGTTAACTTCTTAAGTATCATTTATATATAATATGAAGTTCAGAATACAAGATGTTAAGTAATTTACACCCAGTACCTGTATGGAGTGTTTTAGTAGTCAAATAGTATTTTATTTAATAAAGTTTGGATTAACATAAATACAGGACAGTAGACCCCATATAATGATTGTTTGCATAATTTTGAAGAAGAACCAAAAAACCTAGGTGTTCATTCCTGCCATGCTTAACGTCTGCCAGTTGCTTGTACAGTGACCAGATTTCAGCCAGCCAAACATACCTAGCCTTTTTCCCATGCCTAATAACCAGATTCTAGGCAGCTCCTCCTTATACAGTCATTTCCTCTCATACACTAATCAGATGCCAGGCGAGCGTCATGCGTAAATGAACACAATCTTCATGATTCACTTAACCCTTAAACTGTCAGAAACTCCCAAATTAAATGCCCCTTCAGTGTTGGAATTTTTTTTTTTTTCAAAAATGCTAGAGAATGTTTTTCTAAAAGTAATGACACCAAAAATACATAAATTAATGCAATATTTAAGGACTTATGCAGGTGTAGTTGAAGGTCACTGAGAACTTTATGCAACAGTGATTTCACCCAATTTGGGGCTTACCATAGGCCTATTCCAGTGCTCCAGCAGAGCTAATTCTCTTTTACTAGTATGCCTTCCATACTATTCACTGATAGTAATAAACTGGGTGGCCCAAAAAGAAAAACAAAAGTTTCTCCTTTTAACTTTAGTAATGTACATGACAGTTTGACCCGAAGTGAGGTTACCGAGCAATCTCCTTAGCAAAAATTCACTGTTAGCTATTTTAGACCATACTTCAAAGAACCAATTCCATAATCGATTTCTACGCACTGGTCCATGTATCAGGAGAGGTTACAGCCGCTTGCATTTATCCTCCTCGCACATGCATGGAGAAATTCTCCACTTCCCTATGGAGATGAGAGGAAATAAACAAGAGGAAGAACTAGTAAGAAAATAGAAGAAAACCCAGGGAGGGGGGTGTATATACAGTCAACCCTCCATTTTCGTGCTTAATCCGTTCCAGAGGGATCGACTAAAACTGAAATCAATGAAAACTGAAGCCATTTTCCCCATAAGAAATAATGTAAATTCAATTAATCCGTTTCAGACACCCAGGAGTATTAACAAAAATATTTTTTAGAGATTAAATATAGATTTACATACAGAAAAGAATGACAAATAAATATAAAGCACTAATAACATGTATAAATGAACATTTAACATCACACTTACCTTTATTGGTGACTCTTGTTGGTGTATGGAAGATGGAGAGGAGAGAGGGATGCAAGTTTATTGTTGGGAGGCAGGACAAAATGCTTCAACTTGACACTAATATCAGCTCTACGGCTTATTTATCTATCACACTTCATCTAATATGACAGAATAAACAATATTAATAACATAGAAACAGATATAAACTCTAGAATGAATAAAACATGTCATTACGAATGTAAGGATTGGTGGTAGTGTTGTTGTTGGGTATAAGGGCCACTGACCATAAGCCGTGGTGGTGGTCGGTGGCAGCAAAGCCACCACTACTATTCACACAAACAATGTACATACAGTCAACCCTCCATTTTCGTGCTTAACCCTTTGACTGTCGCAAGCCCCAATCCTGAGTGCTCTCCTGTTGTCGCAAAATATTCGAAAAAAACAAAAAATATATTTTCTTATCAAAATGTTAAGGTTATTTTTCTGATTGTTTTCATCCTAAAATTTTTTTTTTTTGAGATCAATACTTACTGAGATATGGATATACCTTTGATATACCTTTGAAGAGTTTCGAGAGTATCTACTCTCTGAGCCCGGCCATGGGCCAGGCTCGTCTGGTGCTTGCCTGGTCAACCAGGCTGTTGCTGCTGGAGGCCTGCTTCCCCACATATACATCACAGCCTAGTTGATCTGGCACCCGATGAAGATACTTGTCCAGTTTCCTCTTGAAGGCTTCTACACTGGTTCCAGCGATGTTTCGAATATCTTCTGGTAAGATGTTGAATAGTCTGGGACCCCGGATGTTAATACAGTGCTCCCGTATTGTCCCCACCGCACCCCTGCTCCTCACTGGGTTTATTTTACACTTTCTCCCATATCTCTCACTCCAGTATGTTGTTATGGCAGTGTGCAGATTTGGGACCAGGCCCTCAAGTACTTTCCATGTATATATTATCATGTATCTCTCTCTCCTCCGCTCCAATGAGTACATGTTCAAGACTTGAAGGCGTTCCCAATAATTTAGATGTTTCAATGGCTCAATGTGAGCTATAAACGATCTCTGAATTTGTTCCAGCTCTGATATTTCTCCTGCCCTGAACGGGCCGTCAGCACAGAGCAGTATTCTAAGTGAGGGAGCACTAGCGATTTGAAGAGTGTCACCATCGGCATTATTTCCCTTGTTTTGAAAGTTCTCAATACCCCCGTCATCTTCTGCTGTGTGATCTTTGTCTTTTATTCTTTAAAAGACAGATCAGCAGAAATATATTCAAGTCCTTAACGTTTCTTTGTTCTATGGGTGACCTCTTGCGTTTTTATATTTTCCTTAGTTCTTCATTTCCTACCTAAGCAGCTGAAACTTATCACCATTGAACGTCATGTTGTTCTCCACTGCCCACTGGAAGACCCTGCTTATGTCCTCCTGTAATTTTTCAGTGTCTTCTACCGTAGTGACTTTCATGCTTATTTTAGTGTCATATGCAAATGATCATACAAAAGTGTGCTGGGTGTTTTTATCTATGTCTGCTATTAGGATGAGAAACAGCAGAGGTGCCAGGACAGTGCCTTGGGGCACTGAGCTTTTGACCTCGCTGATGTTGGATCTTGCCCTGTTCACTACTACTTTTTGTGTTCTGTGTGTTAGGAACTCAAATATCCATCTGCCTACCTTCCCAGTAATGCCTATGGCTCTCATTTTGTGCGCTATCACTCCATGATCGCATTTGTCAAACGCCTTTGCAAAATCTGTGTAAATCACATCTGCGTTTTGGTCGTCCTCCAATGCCTCCGTAATTCTGTCATAATGGTTCAGCAGCTGTGACAGGCATGATCGACCCGCTCTGAAGCACATGGTGGTTCGGGTTATGTTGGTTGTGCTGGTCCATGAAGTTTGTAATCTGCTGTCTCATCACTCTTTCAAAGATTTTTATGATGTGAGAAGTGAGGGCTACTGGTCTGTAATTTTTAGCTAGTGCTCTACTACCTCCCTTATCCAAAGGAGCTATGTCTGCACTCTTTAAGGCCTCCGGTATTTCACCTAGATCTAAGCTCTTTCTCCACAGAATACTAAGGGCTCTTGCTAATGGTACTTTGCACTGCTTTATAAATAAAGCATTCCATGAATCTGGTCCAGGTGCTGAGTGAGTGGGCATGTTGTCCATTTCTTTTTCGAAATCTATGGGATTTGTACTAATGTCGGTTAGGTGGTCTGCGCGGCCTTCTGCTGGAGTGAAAAATATTTCTGCATTTTCTACCTTGCTGTCATTTAGTGGGTTGCTGAACACTGACTCATACTGTTCCTTTAGGATTTCACTCATTTCCTGTTCATCATCAGCATATGACTCTCCTCTCAATAATGGCCCAATTCTACAGGTAGCTCTTAGCTTGGATTTTGCATAGGAATAGAAATAGTTTGGGTTTCTTGCAATATCCTGTATGGCTCTTTGTTCCCTTTGTACTTCTTCTGTCAGGTATGACATCTTAAGTTTTGCTCTAATTCAGTGATCTCTCGGTTAAGGCTATCTCTCCTCTGTTGCAACATATTTGTGTTTTTAGCAATTCAGTAACCCGTTTTCTTCTCCTGTACCATCTCCTACGGTCTCTCTCTATATCTGATCTTCTTCTGGGTTTCCTCAATGAGTACGTGTTTCATACATACCTTGTATGCTTCTGTATTCAGCTTCTCTAGGCACTGGTGGGGATTTAGGGTGCTCATGTCTGATTCCCATGATATGTCTGATAGCTCTTGGTTTATTCTTTCCCAGTCAATTCTATGGTTATTAAAATTAAACTTACTGAACATCCCATCTCTAACATTAGTGCCATGTTCCCTAACCCTGAGTTAATACTCGTTTGAACTTCTATGATGTTATGGTCAGAGTATATTGTTTTTGTAACTGTTATGTCTCTGATTAATTCCTCGTTGTTTGTGAATATCAAATCCAGGGTATTTTCATTTCTAGTGGGATCAATTATCTGTTGGTTTAACCCTTTCGGGTTTTGGTCGTACTAGTACGTCTTACGCCCTGGGGTTATTGACGCACTAGAATCGCCTAAATTCTAGCGCCCTCAAATCAAGCAGAAACAGGCTGTTAGGCCTAGATGTGATAGAAAGGGGCTGTGCTGTCAGTGTGCGCAGTATAAAAAATTCCTGCACCACACAGTACATAATGAGGAAAAAAAAAACTGACCGTGTTTTTGGTTTAAAACAGCGACTTTGCAGTCTATTTTCGTATGGTATTTATGCTTGTATTCTCGTTTTCTTAGTCTCATTTTATAGAATAGATGATACATTACAGAAATAGAGATAATTTTGACTGGTTTCGCGATGACAAGTACCTTGAAACTGAGCGCAAAGTAGCGAAAATGTTCAATTTTGGCCGATGTTCAGGAGTAAACAAATCACACCATGCGTCAATACACATCAACTGGAGAGTCTAATATTCTTGCAAAGTGCGCTGATATTATTTATACCATTTTTACAGTGATGCAGTTGTATACATAACAGTAAATCTTCTATTTTTGTGAGAATAAAAATTCAAAATGGAAAGCAAAAGTAATGTAAGAGGGCCTGGAGACGTGACTAATGAACAGAAAGATGTTATTTTAGTGCCAGGAATGTCTGCCTTGTTTATTATGAACACTATTTTGAAATTGGCATCGTTTGAAATTTGTGTGAAATTGGCCAATTCCATTTTCTGACCACTATTTTGGGTAGTTGAAATTGGTAAATAGGCGGTTTCTTGTACTCAATCGATAGAAGAAATGGAGTTCTAGCAAATAGCTATAATTTTAGTAGACTGAAACAATGGAATGTGCCGAAAATAGGGCTCAAAGTGGGCGAAATCCCGATGCGTAAGTGTCATGGCTACCGCAACTTGCGAAAGCATAATTCCATTAGTTTTCGATCAAATTTCATAATGTTTGTGGTGTTATGATCGGAAAAGATTCTCTATCATTCCATAAGAAAAATAATTTTTTTTTAAATTCGTGGACCCTGAGAACGAGTTTCAGAGAGCCCCTTGGACCCCAAAGGGTTAATGAGTACTTTTCACAAAGCCTCATTGTTCCTGGTATGTGCCTGTTGAGCCAGGGTACTCCTAGGATATATTTCTGGTATAACATTATGTTGCCTCATCTTCCATTTTACATGAGGGAGATTAAAATCTCCAAGGATTAAAATGCTTGGGGTGGGATTCTCTAGCCTATCAGGTAGCTATCTATCTTCCTTAACTGCTCTGTGAATTCCTCCGCAGTTGCTGATGGTGGTTTGATACTAGGATAATTACTAGATTCCTATTTTCCACTTTAATGCCGAGGAAAATTTCGTAGCGTTCAGCACTTCTGTGCAACAGAAGTATCTTTTACATAGAGTCCTACTCCTCCCTGTGACCTATTAATTCTATCACATCTATACATGTTATAGTTTTCTATCTGAATCTCTCCGTCAAAACATCCCTTGTATGTGTTTCTGTAAATGCTCCAAACATGGCATTTGCTTCTGATAGGAATCCACTAACATAACTAACTTTATCATTTTTATTTGATTTCAGACCCTGAATATTTGCAAATATGAAGCAGGAGTTACCATTTGGGATGTTTGGTCTTTCTTTGTGTTTGTTAGTACCACTGGTGATGTCCTACCTGGTATGGCCCTGGTGCCCATACCCTGGTTTCTCAGTACTGACTTTATTTGTTCATACGGCCCTGATGAGCTGGTGCCTGTCTTGGCATGTGCCCCGGCTTTCCATCTTTTCCCTTGTACCATTTCCCCTTTTGTCTAGGGGGCAAAGTTGGCAGAAAATGACCCCCGTTGGAAAAAGCAGTGCATCCGCTCACCGGTACATTTTATTTACTTGTTCCCAAAGGGGGTTTTTTTTTTCCCCTATTTTTTTTCAAAAATGGGGCCCCTTTTGGGGCCCAAAAGAAGGGGCGTGTCAAAATACAGTGGACCTGGGTTTTTTGGCTCCCCCAAACTCAACTTTTTGAAGTGTATTTTTAAGTTGTTTGGGGTTTTTTTTGGGGGGCTAAATAAGGGCTTTTCCAGGGGCATTATTTCAAAAAGGGAAAAAAAAGGGGGTTGGAATGGCACTTAGGGAGCATTCGGGGGAATTTTAGAAATTTGGGGACCACTGGACAGTGGCCCCGTAACCCCAAAAAAATACAATTACAGGGCCCCCCGGGGTTTTTTAAAACCCCCGGGAAAACGTACATTTATGTAAGATAAAAAGGTCTTGTGGAAAAGTTTTTTTGGGGGTCTGAAAAAAAGACTAACCTACGGGGACTTTTTCTTAATGGGGAAAACCCCGGGGTTTGGGACTTGAGCAGACTTCGGGGGGGTTTTAAAAACTCGGGGGGCCACCTTTTTTAAAAAAAATTTTTAAGTGCTTTTGTAAGTGTTTTTTTTGGGGTCTAAAAGGGAAAAAAACCCCACTTGACATTTTTTTTAAAAGGGGAAATTGGGGGAAAAAGGGATTTACCCCTGGAATAAATTTTTTCTCGTTATTGGGGCCCCTGTATACACTTGTTTATTTCCACAAAAACCCCCAAAAATTTTATCATTATATCGTTTACAGAACTTTTTAAAAACCCCCAAAAATGAAAAAAATTTTTTATTACTATTTTTCTAAAATTTCAGTGACTTCGGTTAATGATGGCCCCCCAAAATCGCCCTTTTTTGTAAAATTTTTTTTAAATGTTTTTAAGGTTTTTGGGTCAAAAAAGGGCTAGTCTATTTTACATTTTTCCCCATTGGGTAAATTGTTTGGGAATGGCATTTAACAGCATTCTGGAATAAAAAAAATCTTTAAAAGGAAAAGGGACCACTGTATATAACAAAAAATGACGGGGGCACTTTCCATCCCCTTTTGCACTTAAGGGTGTGTGTATGTGTGGACATCAAATTTTGGTCAGGGAAAAGGGAGGTGAAAATGACAATCCATTACTCACCACCCTCACTTCCTCCCTCCAACAAAAAAAAGGGGGCCCATTTTTTCCCCAAAACCCCCTTTCCCTTTTTCCTTTTTTTCCTTCATTCCTTCCTTTCTTATTTTTTCCCTTTCCCCCCCCCCCCCTTTTCCCCTTTCCCGCCTTCCCTTTCTTTTATTTTCCCCTTTTTTTTTTCCCTTTTTTTACTTTTTTTGTTCCTTCCTTCCTTCATCTCCCCTTTCCCCTTTCCCCCCCTTTCCCTTTCCCTTTCCCCTCATCCCCTTCTTTCCTTCCTTTCATCTCTTCCCTTTTCCCTTTCCCTTTCCCTTTCCCCTTTTCCCCCCTTTTTTTTCCCCTTTTTCCCTTCCTTCCTCTTATCTCTTCTTTCCTTCCTTCCTTCCTTTTAGCTTTCCTTTTCCCTTCCTTTTTTTCTTCTTTCCTTCCTTCCTTCCTTCCTCTCATCTTTTTTTCCTTTCCCTTTTTCCCTTTCCCTTTCCCCTCATCTTCCCTTTCCCTTTCCTTTTTTTTTTTTTCTTTCTTTTTCCTTCCGTATCCTGAGCATTCCCCGGTCAAAAAACCCCCCAAAAACCTAAATTTTTTTTGACCCCTTTTTCGGGGGTTTTTGAGTCCTGGGGAAGAAAGTCCCGATTCCCTTTTAAATTTTAGGTATTTTTTTTGTAGGGTACTGAACAAAACATGAAATGGTTTCCCAAAAAACTTTTTTGCCCGATTATTTTTTATACTGTGCACACTGAAACCCCCAGACCCATTTTTTATGTGGGCCTCCCCTTTCCCCCCCACTTTTTGAGGTTCCAGAATTTAGGCTATAGAAAGCTGGGAAAAGTGGTTGTAAGGGGTTATATAAACCAAACAACAAGGGGTTAAAACTGTTTCCCCCGGGGTCGACTAAAACTGAAATCAACGAAAACTGAAAAAATTTTCCCCCCCAAAAAATGAAAATTCAATTAATCGTTCCCCCAAAAAAAATTTGAAAAAAAAAATTGGGGGGGGGGGAAAATGGGAATACAAATGAATGAATAAGTGATCTTTCCTTTTTTGAAGATGATGTTTCTGGATGGAAGAGAGGGAGGGGGGGAGGGGAAGGGAAAGGGTTTGTTTAGGGATTTTCCCTAAGGAATTTAGGGCCCCCACTCCCGCATGTTCCACCTCCCCCATGGCCCCCCCCCCGGGCCGCCCCCCCAAGCCGCCCCCTCCCCCCATGCC
>WNWK01056228.1:0-11061 GCA_009830355.1 Cherax destructor
AAAATTTACATTACAATTAATACCAATAAAAAATACTCTCTAATGCCAAACATTAATAAAACACACTATTTTACTTGAAATATAGACATACAACAGCGCAACAACTGTGACAATTTTCCAGAACATGCAAAGACCAGCAGCTAAATTAAGTGGAAAACTAATGTGACAAAAAGTGGAAAATAAAAACAAATTAATACTAGTGCTATGTACAGTAGACCATCGTTTAACACAGTTTTGTTTGGCACGTTTTGGTTATAGCACTATTGAAGAATTGCAATAGTGGAGGGAGGAGAAAAAATTTGGAGCATCGCCCGCGAGATACTTCTGGCCGTGGGTTAGACCATTGAGTCAACGGGGGAGACCTACCGCCATCCTCTGCCACCCTCCGCAACCCTTGTCCCAGCCGGTTCATACACATGTAGGACGTCTGCTAGGAGCTACCTGTGTATTTTTGTTTGTGGATTAAGTTTAGATCTTTTAATTGCCATATCTTAAATCTGCCAAACAATCATAGCACAGAGTAGGCATACAAATGTTACTGAAAGTGGCAAGAAAAGGTTTAAGCATTTAGCCCTTTGGGGGTCCAAGGGATCTCTCTGAAACTCGTTCTCAGGGTCCACGAATTTAAAAAAAAAAAAAATTTCTTATGGAATGATAGAGAATCTTTTTCCGATCATAACGCCACAAAAATGATGAAATTTGATCGAAAACTAACGGAATTATGCTTTTGCGAAGTTAGCGGTAGCCATGACACTTACGCATCGGCGATTTCGCCCACTTTGAGCCCTATTTTCGGCACATTCCAATGTTTCAGTCTACTAAAATTATAGCTATTTCGCTAGAACTCCATTTCTTCTATCGATTGAGTACAAGAAACCGCCTATTTACCAATTTCAACTACCCAAAATAGTGGTCAGAAAATGGCATTTTGGCCAATTTCACACAAATTTCAAACGATGCCAATTTCAAAATAGGGTCCATAATAAACAAGGCAGACATTCCTGGCACTAAAATAACATCTTCTCTGTTCATTAGTCACGTCTCCAGGCCCCTTTTACATTACTTTTGCTTTCCATTTTGAATTTTTATTCTCACAAAAAAATAGAAGATTTACTGTTATGTATACAACTGCATCACTGTAAAAATGGTATAAATAATATCAGAGCACTTGTGCATGAATATTAGACTCGCCAGTTGATGTGTATTGGATGCATGGTGTGATTTGTTTACTCTTGAACATCGTCAAAAATCGAACATTTTCGCTACTTTGAGCTCAATTTCAAGGTACTTGTTATTGTCAAACTAATCAAAATCATCTCTATTTCTGTAATATATCTTCCATTCTATCAAATGAGACCAAGTAAACGAGAATACAACAATAAATACCATACGAAAATAGACTGCAAAGTCGCTGTTTTAAACCAAAAACACGATCAGAGTTTTTTTTTCCTCATTATCCACTGTGTGGTGCAGGAATTTTTTTATACTGCACACACTGACTGCACAGACCCATTCTATCACATCTAGGCCTAACAGCCTGTTTCTGCTTGATTTGAGGGCGCTAGAATTTAGGCGTACTAGTACGTCAATAACCACAGTGCGTACAACGTCTTGTACAACCATAACCCGAAAGGGTTAAGTCTTAGAATTAACGAAGAAAAGAGAGATGTTAGACAAGAGATAGCCTGTTTCCGTAATGAAGCGTAACTTTGTGCACATAAAAAGAATGAGGTAAATATGAGTTTGTGTGATGACTGACTGACTTACTTACTTGACTGACTGACTTACTGACTGACTGTATTACTGACTGACTAACTTGACTGACTGACTGACTTGACTGACTGACTGACTTGACTGATTTACTGACTTACTGACTTGACTGGCTGATTTACTGACTTGATTGACTTACTGACTGACTGACTTACTGACTGACTGACTTAGAGTTAGACTTTTTCACTGAAGAGGACCCTAAAATGGTGTCTAGAGCAGCTGATGCCTTACCGTCAGTTGTATAATGTACTGCGGAGTAAAATAAAACAGAAATCCATTACAGAATTTATGCACACTCCAGTACAACCATCGACTTCAGTACCAGAACCTCTACCATCCACCTCAACCCAGTAGGGCCACAGCATAACTCTCCACTCTCTACAATCATCCACAAACACCAGCACCCACAATTTAAGGTAAGAAATACTATTATTTCTGTTGCATTTGTAATCTTAAGCAGTAAAAACAACATAATACATCACGAGAATGAACTACAATTACATATTCACTTCTATTTTTGTAAGATCTGTTGGTCTAAAAAAGTTGTTTGGCTTTTTGGGGGCTCCCAGGAACATAACCCTATTTTCCCCATAAGTTCTTCAGTTTGTCTCACACGATTTTAACTACCATGACCGTGTTAAATGACAGTTTACTGTATCATACTGTAATACAGTAGTTTATTTAGCACTCCAAAGTTCTCACTTAAGTCTATCATTTAGCCAATCACAACTCTTACGTTTTGTATAATACTGTTAATACTGTTTCTCCACTTCAAATTTCATTACCTAATTTGCATATCTTGGTAATGTTTGTATTTCACAAACATTTCTGATACCATTTCATTTTGCTGTTTATTAGAATTATTTTTGGTATCATGCAAGGTGCTAAGTGCTCTACCATAAACACTATCTATTACTGAATAAGAACAACTATTGAAGTACTAAGGCAATGTTCAACATGCTCTTAATGTACCATTGAGTGCTTCATCACATGATTAACACGTGCATCAGTTGATTTTTTTTTCTGACAAATTAACACTATTTCCCACCAATGCAGGGTGATCTGAAAAAGAAGAAACACTTTCATCATATTCACTCCATCACTGGCTTGCCAGAGGCGTGCCAACACTACGGTTCAAAAACTGCAACGTATCTCCACCCCTCCTTTAGAGTGCAGGCACTGTACTTCCTATCTCCAGGACTCAAGTCCAGCTAACCGGTTTCCCTTCATCAATGTTACTTTGCTTACACTCCAACAGCACGTCAAGTCATAAAAACCATTTGCCTCCACTCACTCCTATCTAACATGCTCACACATGCTTGCATGCACATCCAACTCCTTCGGACACAAAATCGCCTTTACCCCCTCCCTCCTACCTTTCCTAGGACAACCCCTACCCCACCTTCCTTCCACTACAGATTTAACCCTTTGACTGTTTCGGTTGTATATACAGTGGTACCTCGAGTTACGATGGTCCCCAAAATCGCCCTTTTATGTAAGTTTATTTTTTTAAATGCTTTTGTAAGTATATTTTTGGGGGTGTAAAAGGACTAGTCTATTTTACATTATTCCTTATGGGGATAAATTCGTTTGGTAATGGCACTTGAACAGCATTCTCGAACGAAAAAATATCGTAACTCGAGGTACCACTGTATATGTCTTACGAGCCACTGTTTCGGACGTATCTATACGCCTAAATTCTAGCGGCTTCAAATGAAGTGGGAGAAAGCTGGTAGGCCCACATATGAGAGAATGGGTCTGCATGGTGGGTGTGCGCAGTATGAAAAAAATCGGGGACTCAGTGGTGCATTGTGGGAGTGCCATGTTTGTAGTCATTGTTCACCATGCCTCGCGGTAAGAAGCACCTCACTCCCCGGCGAATTGGAGGCCTTCTCTTCACAAGTGATAGTTCAAACAGTGATGGAAGTGCCAGTGAAAGTGAATTCCTTGGTTTTCAAAAGGGTGACCGAAAGCAGTGCCCAGGATAACATAATTAGTGATGAAAACCCAGATGACCCACAGCCTTCCACATCTGGTGCTGGGCCGTCTCATTCACGTTCACCTGTACCAGGACGAAAGAGGAAACTATTTCACCGTGTACAGGACTCTGATGTGAGCAGTGTAAGTGATAATGACAGTGATTTCAAAGTTACTGAAAGCAGTTCTAGTGGCGACAGTGAGGGAGAGTATTCTCCAGTGGAGAGGCAGTATGTACGACGCAACATGCGTTCTGGTAGTGTGCCATATGCTATTCCAAGGAAAAGGAGTAAATCTCAGAGTACATCTCTTGACCCTACACCACGAATTGATAGTGAAGATGACGATATTGTTACAATGGGAATGCGTAATGTGCTTGGGGCAGGTGGTGGTGGTAGAGGTGGTGTTGGCGGTGGCATGAGTCATGTGGCACCACGAGCGGGCCACGCTACTACCCACGCTGCTAACTCAGCACAGCCACAACCACCCCCACACTTCCACAACCACCTGTCAATATCCAGTACCCACCAGCAGACCGCATCTGGGATTGGCAGCAAGGTTGACAATTTTGTTCCCAATCCCCAAGACTTTGATGAAGCACAAAGTGGAATATGGCCATCGTGTACACTTGGGAACAATGCTACTGAACTAGAATGTTTTCAGTTATTCTTCGATGAACCCCTGATGGACATTATTGTCAGGGAAAGCAACACATACTATGAGTACACCATGGCAAACACATTTCTTTCACCAAGGTCACGGCTACACCAGTGGAAGGACACAACTGTGGCAGAGATGTACTTGTTCTCTGCCACAATAATGCTTATGCCACATGTGTATAAGCACAATGTCACCACATACTGGTCGACAGAATGCCTGATTTCAACCCCAGGTTTTAGTGATATTATACCAGTGAATCGATTTTTGATACTGTTACGTATGCTACACTTCTCAGACAAAACAAGGCCCGACAGAAAAGACAGGTTATATAAGATCAGGAATGTGTTCATGTACCTGAAACAAAAGTGCTGTATGTATTTTTATCCCTTCAGGAAGCTTGTTATTGATGAGTCACTGATTCTGTTCAAAGGTAGACTGTCATTCAAGCAGTATATACCAAGCAAGAGGAAACGCTTTGGTATAAAGTTATTTGTAATGTGTGATTGCAAAAGTGGTCTGGTTCTGGATCTAATTGTGTACACTGGCAGTAATACATTAAGAGATACCACGAAGTTATTGGGTATCTCTGATGATGTGGTTAGAACAATGATGGAACCATATCTTGGTAAGGGGCATATATTATATACTGATAACTGGTACACAAGCCCTTTACTTAGTGATTTCTTGCGAGTGAACATGACAGACGTGTGTGGCACAGTGCGTGGAAATCATAAACATATGCCTAGGTTCGACGCTGGCACTCGTAGAGGTGAAGTGCAGGTGTTTGCTGCCAATGACATCATGGCCTTTCGGTGGCAAGACAAACATGATGTCACATTGTTGACATCAGTTCACGGACATGAAATGGTAGACAGTGGAAGGCAGAATAGAGCGACCAATGAACCCATTCTAAAACCTGCAGCTGTGATGGACTACAACCTCAATATGCACTTAGTGGACAAATGTGACATGCAGATAGGGTTTGCTGATTGTGTCCGCAAAAGTTATAAGTGGTACATAAAACTCTTTTTCCATCTTCTTGACATTTCCATGCTGAATGCTTATAACATGTACAAGTTGAAGACCAACAACAAACCCAAATATGGTGAATTTTGTTTGTCAGTCATCAGACAAATAATATTCAAGTACCAAGAAACAACACCTGCAATAGACCAGCGCCCACAAAATTATCAACACATGCCCTCTCGTCTGAGGCCTGGTGATCACTACCCCATACTACTGCCTGCTACTACTCTCAAGAAAATGCTCAGAAGAGGTGTTTTGTCTGTAAACATACCACAAAACACCCACAAAAATGCAGACACTCGTTTTATGTGTGAGGAGTGTAAAACACCACTGTGCATATACCCATGTTTCAAAGAATTCCACAAGCTGCAGGAGTTCTAGGAAAGTGTCCAGTAACTGTACATTTGTATATATATTATAGAACAATAGTAATGAACATTTTTTTTTATTGTTTGTTTGTGTAAACAAGTTTTGTAAACAATATAAAGATACTAATGTTTATACGATTATTGTGTTGCATACAACGAGTGTATATATATATACATTGCACCTTACTTTGGTCTCACAGGCCACATAAGTTACGTAAAAAAAGAAAATAGTGAAAAAAACAAGAAATCTATGAATGGAAGTAAACAAAACTTTACTGAGTGAGCGGCATTCGCCGCTGTTGCCATACGCAGCTCATTTTCTGCCAACTTTACGCCTCCCTATCTCGGTAAGTATTGATGGCAAAAATCTGTTTTTTAGGATAAAAACAATCAGAAAAATAATCTTAACATTTTGATAAGATTTTTTTTTTTTTCAAATATTTTGCGACATGAAATGACAGTTTCGGAAAGGGGTCTCCGACAGTCAAAGGGTTAAATGCCCTCCAAGTCATTCTATTTTGTTCCATCCTCTCTAAATATCCAAACCACCTCAACAACTCCCCCTCAGCTCTGGATAATACTTTTAGAAACCCAGCATCTTCTAATATCCAAACTACGAATTCTCTGCATAATATTTATGCCACACACTGCCCTTAGACACAACATCTCCCTGCCTCCAGCCTCCTTCTTGCTGCAACATTCACAACCCATGCTTCACACCCATATAAGAGTGTTGGTACCACTATACCTTCGTACTTTCCCCTTCTTTGTCTCCATGGATAATGTCCTCCACAAATACCTCAATGCACCACCTACCTTTTTTCCTTCATCAATTCTATGGCTAACCTCATCTTTCATAAACCCATCCACTGACAAGTCTACTCCCAAATACAGTGGGCCCCAGTTTTCATAATTAATCCGTTCCAGAGGGCGCTACTAAAACTAAATATTACTAAATCCAAGTATTTTCCCCATAAGAAATAATGGAAATTCAATTAATCCGTTTCAGACACCCAAAAGTATTTCAAATAAATTTTGTTTCTAGATTACACAGAAAACAATGAGACAAAGTATAAAAGAGTAATAACTTGACACTTACCTTTATTGAAGAGTTGTTGATGTGTGGAAGACAGGAGGAGGGGAGAGGATGAAGTATTTTCAGTGTTTGGAAGGGAAATCCCTTCCATAAAGACATCAGGTAACAAGTCCTTGCCTTCCTGCTACATTTCGGCATGCTTGCTACGCTCCCTGCATGCCTGCTACACTCCCGGCATGCCTGCTACACTCCCTGCATGCCTGCTACACTCCCTGCATGCCTGCTACACTCCTGCATGCCTGCTACACTCCTGCATGCCTGCTATGTCCCTGCATGCCTGCTACACCCTGCATGCCTGCTACACTCCCTGCATGCCTGCTCACCCTGCATGCCTGCTATGCTCCCTGCATGCCTGCTACACTCCCTGCATGCCTGCTACGCTCCCTGCATGCCAGCTACGCTCCTGCATGCCTGCTACGCTCCCTGCATGCCAGCTATGCTCCCTGCATGCCTGCTACGCTCCTGCATGCCAGCTACGCTCCCTGCATGCCTGCTACGCTCCTGCATGCCTGCTACGCTCCCTGCATGCCTGCTACGCTCCTGCATGCCTGCTACGCCCCTGCATGCCTACTACACTCCCTACATGCCTGCTACACTCCCTGCATGCCTGCTACACTTTACCACAGGGCTGGCACTAGGAGCTTTCTTTGGGCCCATGGTAGCTTATTTAGCAGTTGCAAGCACAAAAAACAATGGAATAATGACAAAATGTATGGTATGAATGTGTGGCTGACCGTCACTCGCTGGTAAACAATGGCACACTGACTCTGGATGGAGTGTTGGGCCGTAAGGGCCACGCTTATGCGTCCAGGATGAATTACTAATTCCGAGCGGATATACGATTACCGAACCAATATTTTTACGAAAATGTTACTAATTCGAAATTTACGAAATCCAATGACTACGAAACTGGGGTCCACTGTATCTGAACACATTCATTTCTTCCATACTCCCTCCAATCTGATATCTAATTCTTCTTTTCCTAACTCATTTGATATTCTCATCATCTTACTCTTATCTATGTTCCCTTTCAACTTTCTTCCTTACACACCCTCCCAAACTCATCCACTAACCTTTGCAACTTCTTCAAAATCTCCCAAAAGCAAAGTATCATGAAAAAAGTAGCTCGCAACTCCCATTTCATATTTGATTTTTTTTTCAACAAGTAGGCTGTCTCCCACCGAGGCAGGGTGACCCAAAAAGAAAGAAAATCCCCAAAAAGAAAATACTTTCATCATCATTCAACACTTCACCACACTCATACATAATCACTGTCTTTGCAGAGGCACTCAGATACGACAGCTGAGAATAGTCCTCCCAGCTGTCACTATCCCAGACCCCCTTTAAAGTGCAGGCATTGTACTTCCCATTTCGGACTCAAGTCCAACTAAATAAATTAACTGGTTTCCCTGAATCCCTTCACAAAATGTTACCCTGCTCACACTCCAACAGCTCGTCAGGTCCCAAAACCATTCTTCTCCATTCACTTCTATCTAACATGCTCACACATGCTTGCTGGAAGTCCAAGCCCCTCGCCCACAAAACCTCATTTACCCTCCTCCAACCTTTTCTATGATGACCCTTACCCGCATTCCTTACCCTACAGATTAATACGCTCCAAGTCATTCTACTTTGATCCATTCTCTCTAAGTGACCAAACCATCTCAACAACCCCTCTTCAGCCCTCTGACAAATACTTTTAGTAACTCCACACGTTCTCCTAACTTCCACATTCTGAATTTTCTGCATAATATTTACACCACACATTGCCCTTAGACAGGACATCTCCACTGCCTCCAGCCGCCCCTCACTGCAGCACTTGCAACCCATGCTTCACACCCATATAAGAGTGTTAGGTACCACTATACATGTACTTTCGACATTCCCTTCTTTGTCTCCATTGATTCCTCATAATTTAATTCCACCCCTCTCCCCAACACCCTAGCATTTACTTTTATAACCCCATCTATAAATATGTTAAACAGCCATGGTGACATTACGCATCCCTGTCCAAGACTTACTTTTACTGGAAAGTAATCTCCCTGTCTCCTACACACCCTTACCTGAGCCTCCCTATCCTCATAAAACTCTTTACAGTATTTTGTAATTAGGTCTGATGATGATGGAAATGAAAAAATCTAATCAATTTACTTACTGGCTTCTTGAGGACACTGTGTTCCAAAAGGAAGATGGACATAAAAATGGCACGGAGTAACAACTGATGTTACTATAACTGCAAGTAAGACATTCTCTTGAACTAATGGATGAAGCCCAAATATTCTTGATGTACTATCTCCTTTTCAACTGTTATACCATCTGAAAGTGAACAAAAATATACAAGCCATGTTAATGACAGTGATGTAAGAAAATATACAGTACAGTGGACCCCCGAGTATCGGCCGTAATCCGTTCCAGGAGCTAGGCCTCAACTCGAACTGGCTGAAAGTAGAACCATTATTTCCCATAAGAAATAATGTAAATACAATTAATCCGTTCCAGACACCCAAAAATATTACAAAAATACAATTTACGGTGGACCCCGGATTACGATCGTCCAAACTCGAACAATTATGTAAGTGTATTTTTGTAAGTGCTTTTGTAAGTGTATTTTTGGGGTCAAAAAGGACTAATCTAATTTACATTATTCCTTATGGGAACAAATTCGTCGAATGGCACTTGAACAGCATTCTGGAACAAAATAATGACGTAATCCGGGGTCCACTGTATAGGGAATAACTATAGTTTTACACACACAAACACATAATAACAACACACATTAAATTTATAAATTTACATTTAAAATACTGTAATATTTACTTCCCTTTTTATTGAAGAGACTTGTTGGCATCTGGAAGATAGGGAGGAGGAGGGAGGGCTTAGTGTTTGGAATTGAAACCCCCCTTCAATAGGACTTCAGGTATCAAAGCCCTATCTGGGGTTATTTCCCCTTCTTGGTCTTTAATGGCACTAGGATCAGCTTGAGAGTCACTGGACCCCTGTCTCACAAAATAACTGTCCACAGTCCTCTGTTTCTGGCGCCTTTAACATGTCCCTGAAGTGGAATATGGCTGTCATTAAACTTGTTGCAGAGATGGCTTATTTCAACTTGCTCAGGGTGGTATTTTTCAACAAATGCCTGTACCTTATTCTAAATTGAACAAATTTCCTTAATCTCTGAAGAAAGCACCTCCAGTCCATCTTCCTCCTCCTGTGAAGCAATTCCTCTACTGTGGTCTGATGCTGTTCCAGATGAAGCTCTTGCAGCTCTTCAGTGGTTAGCTCTTCCCCGTGGTCCTCCACCAACTCTTCCACATCCTCGGCACTCACCTCCAACCCCAGGGACTTGCCCAATGCTACAATACCTTCCACAACAGGCAGAGGGTCACCAGGGTCAGGGTCAGCCTCAAACCCTTCAAAATCCATCTGTTCGACACAACCTGGCCATAATTTTCTCCAAGCAGAGTTCAAAGTCGTGGAAGTCACTCCCTCCCCAAGCCTTACCTATAAGGCTTATGCAATGGAGGATACTGAAGTGATTCCTCCAGAACTCTCTTAGGGTCAACTCAGTGTCTGAGGTCATTTCAAAGCACTTTTGAAACACTGCTTTTGTGTAGAGTTTGAAATGACCTGCTGGTAGGTTAAAATGACCTGCTGGTCCATGGGCTGGGTGAGGGGTGGTGTTGGGGCAAGAATTCACTGTGATAAACTGAACTCACCAGAAAAAAGTCTAAGTTTGGGGGTAAGGGACTTCCGCCGGAGGCACTTGGTCCCTTTTTTTTCCTGAGGTATTTTTTACACTGGGGGCCCAAAAACCCTTATGGACCCACTATGAAAATTTTTTTGGGGCCCATGCCTTAGTGTTAGCCTTCCACAAACACACAATTTATTTTTGGACATTAGTTTTTTAACACTGGGGTTTTAAAGGGTACACCAGTAAACTTCCAAAATCCCCCTAGCATTATACACAACATGAGAGTTCCTTTTTTTATAGGCTTGTGTCCTGGCAGTTCCTTTTCCTCCTGGTAATTTAGGTCCCCTTTTGGGATTTTCTTCCAAAAAAGGCCTGTTTCCAATTTAACACTTGTTGGGGTTTTAATTTTTCAGTCTCTATTACCCCTTTCATAAAAAATAAAAATTTTATTTTATTTGGGACGTTTTTTTCCC
>WNWK01056229.1:0-11061 GCA_009830355.1 Cherax destructor
GGGTATCCCCTCCCATGGGAGACATAGGTCTCTGACACTCTCACGCCAGGGAGGCTGGAGCCGGGTCACCATCTGGTAAAGACCGGCCGGGAGTATTCCCGGTGAACCCAACACCTCCTTCTCTAGTATGAGGTCGATCACCATGCCCAGCCCTTCTAGGGCAGGGTAGGTGCCAAGGCTGGAGGTTGCTACCATCTGCAGCTCAAGCTTGCCCTTCCCATTAGGGAAGGTGGCAGACCACAGAGTCCTAGCATCTATCTACCTCCATGCCTGTGCTGGTAGGGAATGTGGCTAGGCCTGGGGCCAGTTGGTCCCACCGCTGAGGGTATCCCCTCCCATGGGAGACATAGGTCTCTGATACTCCCATGCCAGGGAGCCAGAGCCAGGTCGCCATCTGGTAAAGACCCGGGCGGGAGAATTCCCGGTGAATCAACACCTCCTCCTCCTCCTTCTCTATTTGAACTGGGTCGACACCATGCCCAGCCCTTCTAGGGCAGGGTAGGTGCCAAGGCTGGAGCTTTCTCCATCTGTAGCTCATAAGCCTGCCCTTCCCGTTAGGGATGGTGGCAGACCAGAGGGCCTAGCATCTATCTACCTCCATGCCTCGTGCTGGTGGGGAATGTAGCTAGCCTGGGGCCAGTTGGTCACGCCGATGAGGTATCCTCCCATGGGAGACATAGGTCTCTGACACTCCCACGCCAGGGAGCCGGAGCCGGGTCGCCATCTGGTAAAGACCCGGGCTGGGAGAATTCCCGGTCAATCAACACTTCCTCCTTCTCTACTATTGTTATTTTACTAGTATAGCATCAACATATTGTAACTTGAAATAAAATATACAACTAGAATAAACTCAACCAATTTCTCTAGTATTGTCTTTTTAATAGTATGTATAATCATACTGTAATTTGAAATAATATATACGTAACTAGAATAAACTCAATCAATTTCTCTAGTATTAGGTACTTAGTGAATAAGTCTTTAGAATAAGCTGCCTAATGCCATGGCATGCCAGTGCTCTCCTTACATTACAGTTTATAATTGTAACTACCAATAACTATGTATACTTGTAACTCAACAAATAAAAATATTATTATTATATTATTAATGAACTCACAAGTTACAAAGTAATGAACTCACAAGTTACAAAGGTAATGAATCATGTAAGTAAATTTACTTACTTACGTTTATACATGGTTACAATCATGAACAAATTATAAATTAATGAGCAATTCACTAGTCTACACCCGGTCCTAACTGTAATGAGGTCTTGGTGCAAATTTTAATTGTTGGGTCACACACACACACACACACACATACATACACACATACATATACACACACATACACACACACACATACACACACGCATACATATACACAAACATACATATACACACACATACATACACACACCCACACACGCACATACAACAGGCCCAGTTTTCAATCGACATGTGCCCAGGACAAAATGGTAACTAATACACATACATACACACACACACGTGGCAATGCTTTATTTACAGGGAGCAAAGTCAGGGTATTTTTCCAGAATGGTCTGTAATATACCACTGTGGATAAAATACTTTGACATATCTTGAACATTTCTGAGTGAGTTGTCTCTGAATTCATTAATTTTATCGCACTCCAGTACATAATGACGCAGGGTGTGACAATAATCCAACTGACAAAGTTTACATTTTGTTTGGTCTACATCTGGTGGTGGTGATTTAACCTGCCAAAGATACTTGTAACCCAGCCGGAGGCGGGCGGTGGTGACATCCAAGAGTCTGCTTATTTTGTTGGATCCACCATAGATATATGGCTCCTCCTGCATGATAGAATGATGATAGATGGACTAACTGGTGTCAATCTCCCTGAGTCTTAAGTCAATAAAATTCAGCTGAAGTTCTTTTCGTATTATTGTTCTCAAACTGCTAACTGACAAGCCAAGATTGTAATCTACCCCCTCTTTGAAAGCATAAAACTTAGACAATTTATCAGTTCTATCATGCATCTGAAGACCAATGTGAGATGGAATCTACAGCATGTGCACTCTGACTCTACTATCCACAATCCTACCATACCTGTGTCTGGCTTCTGACACAAGCATGCTACAAGTTATACTTGATGAGTTGAGAGCATTTATGGATGACAGAGAATCAGTTACAATTAGAGAGTCAACCTTAGATACATGGACGCATTTGAGTGGAAGGAGTATGGCAAACAGTTCTGTCTGAAGGGTAGAGTCCCAGTTATTGATGCGTGCTCCAATTTCTTTAAGAGAGCCATCACTCTGCATGACAACAGCAGCACTACCAGCTGCACCAGTGGATTGGTGAACAGAACCATCAACGTAAATAATTTGTGAGAGAGTGTGCTGTTTGGCTAAATTATCAGTACAGCTTAAGGCATCATGTTTGGCTTCAAGGCGAAGCTTTGGTTGTGATTTAAGAAGTAGTTTGGGGGGAAATGGAGGGATGGTAGTTTGGAATGGGGTAATATTCCATAGAGCGGAGAAGTGCCGCTGTTGCGTTACTTGCCACAGATCATGTATCTGATTCATGCGGAGGTCGGTTCCAGTTTTTTCGATCCATCTGGAGGGATGTTCACCAGTGCTGAGAAAAGTTTGGAGGGCTTCTGTGCAGGGGTTTGAATGGGCTTGCCTGAGCATATTAATCCCAATTAGGGTATTTCTTTTAGTAATACGATCTCTGATTCTTGGAATATCAAGTTCTTTCTGCATATTTAAAATTTTGGCAGTACGAGGGCATCCTAAAATGATCCTCATTGCTTCGTTCTGCAGTTTTTCCAGCCCTCCAAGCTTCCAGTCAGACACAAGAGCAAGTAGTGGAGCAGCATAATCAACCAATGATCTAATATAAGCAAGATACATCATTTTCACAATTTTAACATTAGCACCATACCTGGGGTGAAACCCTGCCACAACTCTAAGTGCTCTCAGCCTTTCTTTGTATTGACGACAAAGTCTCGTTACAACAGGTCCAAGTAGTGGGACCTCAAAGCCTAGATACCTGTATCTGTTTACATATTCTAGAAGAGACCCATCATGCAACTGGATCTGGCGAACTGTGCCTCTCTGTTGAGGAGGACGCCTATTGAGTATCTTTGTTTTTATCAGTAGAGATTATCAACCCCAGGTCCTGACACGAGGCTAATACATGGTTAAGGATGTTTTGGGTGTTGGAGAATCCGGTGGTGTGAATCATTATATCATCAGCGAAACTAATCATATAATGATGGGGCTGACTAGGCATAGCATTATGTAAGGCATTAATTAGAATATTGAATAGAGTGGGACTGAGCACACCTCCCTGTGGGGTTCCTAATTCAAAGTCTTTAGTTATACTTCTATGCCCCTGGAACAACACAGAAGACTTTCTGTTGGACATGTAGCCTTTAATCCAGCAGAGAAGCCATCCTCCAACATCCATTCTGGCAAGTTCACTAATGATTACATGTCGGTTGGCAACATCAAAAGCAGATTTAAGGTCGAGGAAGGTAGTGTATGAGCTGTCAGTGAAGGACGGGGTTGTGGTCACTTTTCCCAGTACCCGCTATGTGTGTGTGTGTTTTGGTTGTAGCAGTTAAGTGTTGAGTCCTACCTTAATTTACCCTAAGTCCCTCTGTCTGGCTTTCTGGCTATTCTAGATTCTCCACACATAGAATAGAATAAAAATTTTTATTTCATTGCAACTTTACATCGAGTGTTTATAATTACAATCATAAACTGAAGTGCAAGGAGAGCCACTAACATGCCATGGCATTAAGGGCAGCTTAATCTAATGGCCTATAGACTATGTGCATAATACTAGAGAAACTAATTGGGTTTGTTTTATTTAAATATTAGATTGTTCAAATAACAATATGATGATATTACATTGTAACACGTGTTTAGTAGGATGGTAACATAATAGTAAAAAGTTAAATTATCTTATAGGAAAATAATCTTATAGGAAAATAATCTTATAGGAAAATAACAGTGAGCATTTTTGAAAGTAATTTACAGTATGAGTATTTAGTTTAGGGTGAGTAGGTGGTTTTTGAGAAGAGTCTTGAATTGATTTTCAGACAAGGTTATTTTAGTATTTACTGGTAATGAATTCCAGATTCTGGGGCCCTTTATGTGCATAGAATTTTTACATAGGTTGATATGGACATGGGGTATATCAAAAAGTGATCTGTGTCTTGTGTTGTGGTCATGGGTCCCATTAAAGTTGGTGAGGAGAATTTTGCGTGGAGGGTTTATATTGGAGTGTAGAGTTCTATGTATGTAGTAGGCACAAGAATAAGTGTGAATGTTCTTTACGGTGAGTAGTTTTAGGCTTTTGAATATTGGTGGAGTATGTTGTCTAGAGTGTGGGAGTTTGTTATCATTCTGACTGCAGCCTTTTGCTGGGTTATGGGTGGTCTAAGGTGATTTAATGTTGTTGATCCCCATGCACAGATTCCATAGGTGAGATAAGAGTAGATGAGTGAATGATATAGTGCAAGGAGAGCTAATTGAGGCACATAGCAGCGTATCTTTGATAGTATGCCTACTGTCTTTGAGATTTTCTTGGAAATTTGTTGTATATGCTGCTATGTATGATACTCTATGCACTGTATTCCTGTATACCTGAATAAACTTACTCACTTACCTGTTAGTGTATTTGTCTGACCTTAGCGCCTGCGCGCTCACTCGCTGTGTGACACTAGCATGTGGCTCCTCCCTAAGTCCCTTTCCTGGTTTCTCTCCCTTACTATGTGTTAAGTGCTCTATGTATGATATTCAGCTCTCCAGAGCAGAGTTTATGACCCTCAGCTGACAGTATTGCAGGGCCAGATCCCTCATGCAACCACAAAAAGGTGTTTGTACATTACGTCCAGCAGCTGTGGTCCGGATTCGACTAAGTTGCTGCTTCATGATGTTTCCTCTCAATGTGGCGTACTCCTGGTTTCTTGCTTCTCCTCCGTTTCTTTTTTACTGTACTCATTGTATTCACTGACACATCTATCCTTATCGTTTATTTCTCTGTCTTGGGTCGCACTTATTCTTCATATACACCATGACATACTGTATGGAAACACCGTTAGGCCTAGTTCCCAACTGCTTCCTTGTTCCTGTCTTGCCTCCTACACCTATCAAGCACTTGTACCTTATTTTTTTTTCCTGTGTTGTGTTAATAGTTTTCTTTTCTTTTCTTTACTTTTCTGCTCTTGGAAATATGCTAGTCCCTGAACTTCATTGATTTCCCTCACTGATCTACTTTTGCTCTAGTCACAACAACCCGCTTCCTGTATAGCACCCTCCAGTAACAGCCTTATTCTGGGCCGGCACTATACACTTGGCACTTTTATCTGTATTTTTCTCTTCTGTTATCACTTATATTTCCCTTTTCGGGGTTTAAATGATTATATGCACTTTAAGATTTGCACACACCTATTTGTCCCACTCTATTCCCTCTGGGACCGCCAGGAAAAACGCAAGTTAACGGAGCTCAAACACGCGTGACATCTTCACCCGTGTGTGTGTGCGTGTACTCTACTCACCTATTTGTGGTTGCAGGGGTCGATACATAGCTCCTGGTCCTGCCTCTTCACTGTGTGTGTACTCACCTAATTCACCTAATTGTACTCACCTAATTGTGGTTGCAGGGGTCGAGACTCAGCTCCTGGCCCCGCCTCTTCGCTGTCCGCTACTGGGTCTCTGCTCTCCCTGCTCCATGAGCTTTATCATACCTTGTCTTAAAACTATGTATGGTTCCTGCCTCCACTATATCTTTCTCTAGACTATTCCACTTCCTGACTACTCTGTGGCTGAAGAAATGCTTCCTAACATCCCTTTGACTCATCTGATTCTTCAGCTTCCAGTTGTGTCCCCTTGTTTCTGTGTTCCCTCTCTGGAACATCCTGTCACTGTCTACCTTATCGATTCCCCGCAGTATTTTGTATGTCGTTATCATGTCTCCTCTGACCCTTCTCTCCTCCAGTGTTGTTAGTCCTATTTCCTCAACCTTTCTTCATAGGACAGACCCTGAGTTGTGGAACTAGCCTTGTCGCAAACCTTTGTACTTTCTCTAGTTTCTTTACGTGCTTGACCAGGTGTGGGTTCCAGACTGGTGCTGCATATTCTAGTATGGGCCTGACGTACACGGTGTACAGTGTCTTGAACGATTCCTTGTTTAGGTAACGGAACACTAATCTTAGGTTTGCCAGTCGCCCATATGCTGCCGCAGTTATCTGGTTGATGTGTGCCTCCGGAGACGTGCTTGGCGTTATACTCACCCCAAGGTCTTTCTCCTTTGCCGAGGTTTGTAGCCTTTGTCCACCTAGCCTGTACTCTGTCAGCGGTCTTCTTTGTCCTTCTCCGATCTTCATGACTTTGCATTTGGTGGGATTGAATTCGAGAAGCCAGTTGCTAGACCAGATGTCAAGCTTGTCCAGGTCTGTTTGAAGTCCTGCTTGGTCCTCTTCCGATGTGAGTCTCCTCATTAATTTCACATCATCTGCGAACAGAGACACTTCTGAGTCTATCCCATCCGTCATGTCATTTACATATACCAAGAATAACACTGGTCCTAGGACTGACCCCTGCGGTACGCCGCTCGTCACAGGCGCCCACTGTGATACCTCATCACGCACCATGACCCGTTGTTGCCTCCCTGTGAGGTATTCCCTGATCCATTCCAGTGCCCTTCCTGTTATACATGCTTGTTCTTCCAGCTTCTTTACTAATCTCATGTGAGGAACTGTGTCGAAGGCCTTCCTGCAGTCCAGGAAAATGCAATCAACCCACCCTTCTCTCTCTTGCCTTACCTCTGTTACTTTATCATAGAACTTTAGGAGGTTTGTTACACAGGATTTGCCTTCCCGAATCCGTGCTGTCTGGTGTTTATTATCCTGTTCAGCTCGAGGTGCTCCACCATTCTTTTCCTGATGATTTTCTCCAGGACTTTGCACACTATACATGTAAGTGACACCAGTCTATAGTTTAGTGCCTCTTTTATGTCTCCTTTTTTAAAGATGGGAACTACATTGGCCTTCTTCCATACCTCAGGTATCTGCCCATTTTCAAGGGATGTGTTGAATATTATGGTAAGTGGCACACTCAGTACCTCAGCTCCTTCCCGAAGAACCCACGGGGAGATATTGTCCGGACCCATCGCCTTTGAGGTATCAAGGTCACTGAGTAACTGCTTCACCTCCTCCTCAGTTGTGTGTATGCCCTCTAGCACTTGATACATCCCTTGTTGGTGATGCACCCCATCCTGTCTACCCAGCTGCCTTCCTTCCTCCACTGTGAATACTTCCTTAAACCTCAAGTTGAGCTCCTCACATACCTCTTGATCATTGCTTGTGAGTTCCCCATCTCCTCTCCTCAGCCTTATCACCTGGTCTTTAACTGTTGTCTTCCTTCTGATGTGACTGTACATCAGCTTCGGGTCGGACTTAACTTTCGATGCTATGTCGTTTTCGTACTGTTTCTGGGCCTCCCTCCATACCTGTGCATACTCGTTTCTAGCTCTTCTACTACTCTCTTTGTATACTTGGGTTCTTTGCCTTCTGTACCTTTTCCATTCTCTGACACTCTGAGTCTTTGCCTCCCTGCACCTTTGGGTAAACCAGGGGCTCTTTTTGGCCTTCCTGTTTAATTTTTTTCCTCTGGGTATAAACCGTTCCTCTGCCTCCTTGCACTTTGCCCCTACGTATTCCATCATTTCATTTATTGGCTGTCCATTCATTTCCCTTTCCCACTGAACCTATTGCAGGAAATTCCTCATGCCTGTGTAGTTTCCTCTTTTAAAATCTGGTTTGTCTCTTTCGGTACCGTTTTCCCTCTCCACCTGTAGCTCTACAATGTACTCAAAGCTCAGCACCATATGGTCACTGGCTCCCAGGGGGCTCTCGTGTGTTATGTCTTCAATATCTGAGCTGTTCAGGGTGAATACAAGGTCCAGTCTTGCTGGTTCATCTTCTCCTCTCACTCTGGTCGTGTCCCTGACATGTTGGTGCATCAGGTTTTCCAGTACCGCATCCATCATCTTGGCTCTCCAAGTTTCTGGACCCCCACGTGGTTCTTGGTTCTCCCAGTCGATCTCCCTGTGGTTGAAATCGCCCATGACCAGTAGCTTCGCTCTGCTCATGTGCGCTTTTCTTGCCACCTCCGCCAGAGTGTCCACCATCGCTCTGTTGTTCTCATCATATTCCTCACCTGGCCTCCTGCAGTTCTGTGGTGGGTTATACATCACTGCAATGATTATCTTGTGTTCCCCAGACTGGATGGTACCTACTATGAAGTCCCTTTCTCTACACACCTCTATTCCTTCCATTTCCTCGAATTTCCAACGGTTCCTTACAAGCAGTGCGACCCCTCCTCCCCCCCTGCTCCTTCTATCTTTCCTCAGGATCTGATATACCTGAGGGAAGATTGCATCTGATACTGTCTCATTTAGTTTGGTTTCTGTGACAGCTATGATGTCTGGGGAAACTTCACCTATTCTTTCATTCCACTCTTCATACTTGTTCGTAATTCCATCCGCGTTTGTGTACCAAACCTTCAACCTTGTTTCCAATACTGTGTCCCTGGGGAGATCTTGGTGGGTTGAGGGGGTGTGGGTGGGGTGCCCATAGGGGGTTGCAGCATGGGTGGAGGGGATTGTATGGTTGGGGTATGGGTTTGTGGGGTGGAGTTTGTAGTGGGGGTGGGGGGTAGCTGTGATGGTGGGTTTTGGGTTGCTGGGGTGGGGGCAGTGGGAATGATGAGTGTGTGTGGTGTTAAAGTGTATGGTTGGCGTGGGGTTTTTGTGATTTTAGGCCCACCGTGGGTACTTCCAGTGTGTGTGTTTGTCCTGTTTGGGCTTGGTGTCCTCCGTATCTTGCTGTTTCCTCTCTCTCCTCTCTTCGCCTTCTTATCTGCTCCTTCCGAGCCTCCCTTTCTTCCTGTGTTCTGTCCCGATCTAGGTATACATTCCGGTACCCCTGATTCGTCCTCAGCCGTGCTTTCTCTTGCAGGATCATGGTGCGGGCTGATTCTGCTTTGAAGATTACCTTGAGAGGTCGATTTCTTTCCCTTGTGTACCACCCAATTCTCCGAAAATTTGTCACTTGGGACGTGTCTTCCCCTATTGCTAGCATGATACCTTCGATCCTTTCTTTCTCCTCCTGTTTTCTTCTGTCGTGGGTGTCCCCTTCGACTTCCTTCAGGCCATAGATAAAGATCGACCTCTCCCTTTCCTCCTCCCACTGTGTCTCCCATTTCCTCATCAGAGGTGCATTAGCCTCTCCCGGTGCTGTCATGGTTGTATCCCCCGTGTTCCTTTGTGTGTCCGGCCTGCTCAAGAGTCCCTGTCCGTTGCAGTGTGTTGATGAAGTCTCTGTGTTTAGTGTGTCTGCTGCTTTGTCTGCCCTCTCGTGTTTTGTTACTGTGCTCTCATTCGTTGTTACTGTGGTGCTCTTCTTGTCCCTGTCTGCTTCTTCTATGTCCCTCTCGTGTGTTGTTAGTATCCTGCTCGTCTTGCTTTGGGCCCCACTTGTGTCTGCCAGTGTCTGTGCATGCAAGAGTTCTCCTTTTTTCTCCTCATTCCCTTTGGCTGTGTCTGGTGCACAAGCTCCGGGCACCGTTTCTGGCCAGGTACTTTTGTCTCTATTCTGTGTCATTCCCTGTAGCTTCACTTCTAAGATCCGGATCTTGGCTTCTGCTTTTTTGACTTGCATTTCCCATTTTCTACTCTCCTCAGCTATCCTCTTCTCCATTCCCTCGCTGATCACCAATATCTTCCTCTCCCATTCCTCTTCCCTTTTTTTGAATTCCTCCTCGGTGATCACCAATATCTTCCTCTCCCATTCCTTTTCCCTTAAGATGATTTCCTTCTCCCACTGTGGCCTACCCGTATCGGCCATCGTCCTCCTTGTTGACACCCCTCTCCCTGAGCCGCCCATATTCCCAAGGTGTGCCCTTGTGGATGTATTGAGAGTATCAGAAGAAGGGAGAAAGAAGAGGGATAGGGAAGGGGGTGAGGGAGAAAGGAGAAAGGATAGGGAAGGGGGTGAGGGGGAGAGGGATAGCTTAGAGGTAGTGCGGACGAGGGTGGATAGAGAGATAGAGAGGGAGAGGTGGAGAGGGAGGTCAGTTAGAGATATGGGTAGAGGGAGAGAGAGGGAGGGAGATAGAGGGAGAGGGGGAGTGAGAGAGAGAGATAGGGAGAGGGATAGAGAGAGGTAGGGAGAGGTAGGGATAGGGAGGGGGAGATAGGGGGAGAGGGAGGTATAGAATTTTGCTGGTACTAATTCCATATCGAATAATGATACTACGCTAGGCTAAGACAAGCCCAGAAAAGATATAGAGGGTATAGAGGGAGGGAGGGTATAGGGGGGGAGGGTATAGAGGGAGAGAGAGAGGGGGGTGCGTGTGTGGGGAGGAATGGAGGGAGAGAGGGTGTAGTGTTAGTATGGTAGGGTATGGGAGTGTGTGTGTGTGTGTGTGTTACTAACATAAGATACATATGAGCTACAAATAAACAATATGCATAGATTATAAACACGTCTTACTGCATATATAAATAGGATACTAACCACAAAGCCACTAGCGCCTAGTGTAACCATAAGAGCCTTCATGGTGTGCAGTAGTGGCTGTGTTGTGGTGAGGAGTTGTATCAGCAGCTCTGGCAGCTCCTCTGCTCTGCTAGGCATTGATCTCACCTCTCCTGAGAAATAAGTTAAATGAGTGTTGTAGTTGCAACTGTTGGAGAATGAGACGCTTGTGCAACGTTTGGGAATCTTTATTAAGGATAGGATATGATGAGAACATTCAAGACAAGAGATGCTAAGCCAATGATGATCCTTTTTAAATCACTTGTTTTCTCTAGGCTGGAATACTGCTGTACATTAACATCCCACATTCAAGGCAGGTGAAATTGCAGATCTAGAGAATGTACAGAGAACCTTTACTGCATGTATAAGTTCCATCAAACACCTTAACTACTGGGAACGCCTGGAAGCACTTGACTTGTACTCACTGGAGCGCAGGCGAGAGAGATATATCATAATCTACACCTGGAAGTT
>WNWK01056230.1:0-11061 GCA_009830355.1 Cherax destructor
AACAAGAACATCAAAACTTACCTTGCTCGTTGTAATGTGAGCAATGGTGTTGGCTCCACCATACGACGGGAAATGTTGTTTTGATTGAAACGTCGCTGATAGTCACTGTCTTTTCCCGATGAAGACACTCGCGATTGTCTTCTACGTTTGTCTTTTAGCAGTATTAAGAAGCTGCACACACTTCTCTGTAATATAACTCTATTTAATGATTAATTATCACTAAACCGCTGGAACAGAGTTCTTATCCGATTTCCCGGTGTTAGTGGAGATTGATAAGAGATCGGATGTGCACGATGAAGGTTCCTTTGTTAGGTCAATGCCCGCCCGAAGCTCCCATCCTCTCTTTGTTGGTTAGTTCAATCTAACGCCCCATGCGTTCCTGGCCCCCAAGTTTGTCGGTATCGCTGACCTAAGCACCAATTCCCCACTTGCTAAACACTGCAACAGTTTGCAATTCAAATGCTTGTGTTCTTTAAATATTTAGATCACTGAGAGTACATGATTGTTTTTTCAAGTGTAGAAAGTGAAACAGTAGTTTTCTTTAACTTTTCTACTACGGCAAAGAGAGTCATTTTCTCTCTATTGTCTATCACTCATATACACTACCAATAACCTCAAGAGGCTTGGTATATGTGCCTTAGTGTCGTTTAGGGTACAAACATTTGTTACTAATTAAACTGTTGACCAGGAAGCCGGCAAGACGTATCTGGCCCTTTCTAAGGGCTGGGCCCTTGAAAGGGCTGAAGGGGCTGAAAGGGCTGATACCCCCCTGTTTTGGAGAATTTTCTCCACAAAGTAGAAGAGAATACATTGTTTAAACATAGATAAAATTGTGCCTCCTACCTGGTGGAGATTCCAAGATGTTTATAGTGAAGTTGAAGACACTGGCTAAAGTGGTGACCATGTCTATGTCGATCCCATAACGGAGGATCACAGCTCCGTCAATCGACCTCAAGTACATGACGTTTGGAGGAAATTCAAATGTTACCACCTATAACATCAGAAAAAATAATTTTATGCAGCAAATAAAAATTAAACATATTTCTATTAATTAATAATTCTTAATGATAGGATACTGAACAATTAAGAGTCACATAGGCATTTAGTGTGGTTGAATTTGACGTGAGGTTTATACACTTCGTTATTTGACAAGCTGTCGATTATTTTGTCTTAAAATGCAGAAACTCTGATGAGCAAAGGTGCCAATACCATGTTTGTTGTGCTGATGTTTATTCTGCACTCAGGAAAGAAACTTTACAAAGGTGCCAGTACCATGTTTGTTGTGCTGATGTTTATTCTGCACTAAGGAAAGAAACTTTACAAAGGTGCCAGTACCATGTTTGTTGTGCTGATGTTTATTCTGCACTAAGGAAAGAAACTTTTACAAAGGGGCCAAGTACCATATTTGTTGTGCTGATGTTTATTCTGGCACTAAGGAAAGAAACTTTACAAAGGTGCCAGTACCATATTTGTTGTGCTGATGTTTATTCTGCACTAAGGAAAGAAACTTTACAAAGGTGCCAGTACCATGTTTGTTGTGCTGATGTTTATTCTGCACTAAGGAAAGAAACTTTACAAAGGTGCCAGTACCATGTTTGTTGTGCTGATGTTTATTCTGCACTAAGGAAAGAAACTTTACAAAGGTGCCAGTACCATGTTTGTTGTGCTGATGTTTATTCTGCACTAAAGGAAAGAAACTTTACAAAGGTGCCAGTACCATGTTTGTTGTGCTGATGTTTATTCTGCACTAAGGAAAGAAACTTTACAAAGGTGCCAGTACCATGTTTGTTGTGCTGATGTTTATTCTGCACTAAAAGGAACATGTTTGTTTCTGATGTTTATTCTGATAGGAAAACTTTACAACAATGTTTCAGTCTGTCCTCAAGTCATAACTGATAAAAGAAAAGTAAAGAAGACCAGAAGACAATGTGGTAGGAGATGAGGAAAGACAGTAGTGGAAGTAGTACAAGTAGTAGCAGCAGTATTAGTAGTAGTAGTAGTAGTTGTAGTAGTAGTAGTAGCAGAAGCAGTAGTAGTTGTAGCATCAGTTGTAGCAGTACTAGTAGTAGTAGCAGTAGTAGTAGTAGCAGTAGTAGTAGTAATACTAATAATAATGGTAGTAGTAGTAGCAGTCGTAATACTAGAAGCAGCAGTACACAGACAATGGAGCGAAAGATCAGAGGTTTATGGAGAAAATATACTGGTCCACACCAGCCAGCAAATCGTTTCGAGAGAGAGAACCGAAACGTCTTCTTTCAGTTACTAAATAAGCGTGATGGTGAATCACAAACTCATAAAAACCAACAGCAAATCGAATAATGTATATGAAAGTTTAATGGAACAATCTGCATTAAAAATATATCCCTCATATTAAGAAAATATACTGTCCAGTGTAATTAATGTGGAGGATGAAAACTGGTGGAATTATGATGATAAACACAAGAAATTATTGGAATCACTGCCATTGTTTTTATAATGACTTTGTTGGAAGCAATTTAAATGGAATGGATACGAAGATATATATATATCATTATATATATATATATATATATATATATATATATATATATATATATATATATATATATATATATATATATATATATATACAACACTGCGACTAGCCAAGGATTCGAATCCATGCTGCTTTGGCCCGTCTCATGGTGAGCGAAAACCCATGACGCGCTCTAACCCACAGGACTACTAGCCTGGTGTACTAGCCTCAACGAGCAGTATTTTATATTATTGTGACAACGAATAAGTGGTATTGATCAATAACAGCACTGCGACTAGCCAAGGATTCGACCCCATGCTGCTTTGGCCCGCTTCGTGGTGTTGATGCTCGTTGAGGCTAGTACATGAAATGGAGAGGAGAATGAAATTAACTCAGACGCACCCACAAAACCGTATGTCCTCAGACCAAGGGTAACACACCTAGCTTGGCTGGGTGCTTGGTTTTTGTAGGATTGTGTGGTCCTGTGGGTTATTAACACATAGGCCGTTTCCTACCAAAGAAAAACTTTCATCATCACTCACTCCATCACTGTTTTGCCAGAGGCGTGGTTACACTACAGCTACAAAACTGTAACAGTAACACCCCTCCGGCACTGTACTTCCCATCTCCATGAATCAAGACCGGCCTGCTGGTTTCCTGAAACCCTTCATAAATGTTACCTTGCTTACACTCCAACAGCACCTCAAGTCCTAAAAACCATTTGACTGAATTCGCTCCTATCTAACACGCTCACGCATGCTTGCTGAAAGTCCAAGCCCCTCGTACACAAAACCTCCTTTACCCTCTCCCTCCAACGTTTTCTAGGCCGACCCCTACCCCGCCGTCCCTTCACTACAGATTTATACACTCTCGAAGCCATTCTATTTTGCCCCAGCCTCTCTACATGTCCAAACCATCTCAATAACCCCTCCTCTGCTCTTTGGATAATAGTTTTGGTAATCCCACACCTCCTAATCTCCAAACTACGGATTCTCTGCATTATATTCACACCACACATTGTCCTCACACATGACATCTCCACTGCCTCCAGCCTTCTCCTGTTGCAACATTCACAACCCATGTCTCACACCCATACAAGAGTGTTAGTATAACTATACTCTCATACATTCCCCTCTTTGCTTTCATGGATAAAGTTCTGTCTCCACAAGCTCCTCAGTGCACCACTCACCTCCTTTTTCCCCTCGTCAATTCTATGATTCACCTCATCCTTCATAGACCCATCTGCTGACACATCCACTCCCAAATATCTGAACATATTCACCTCCTCCATACTCTCTCCCTCCAATCTGATATCCGATCTTCCGTTATCTATTTATTTTTGTTGTCCTCATCACCTCACTCTTTCCTATATTCACTTTTAATTTCTTTCTTTTGCATACCTTACCAAACTAATCCACCAACCTCTCAACTTCTCTTCAGAATCCCCCAAAAGCACAGTGTCATCAGCAAAGAGCAACTGTGACAACTCCCACTTTGTGTTAGATTCTTTATCTTTTAAAACCACACCTCTTGCCAACACCCGAGCATTCACTTCTCTTACAACTCCATCTTTAAATATGTTGAACAACCATGGTGACATCACACATCCCTGTCTAAGGCCTACTTTTACTGGGACATAATTTCCCTCTCGCCTCTCAACCAAATCCAGTCATACTGGCCAACACTGTTAATGCCGAATTACAGAAAATATCAACATGGATGAAGACAAATAAGCTTACTCTCAATACTGATAAGACCTACTTCATTCAGTTTGGAAACAAAGCTACAAATGTTCCACTTAACATAACGCTCAATGATTCACCCATCACAAGACTCACAGAGGGAAAATTCCTAGGAATCCACCTTGACAGTAGCCTTAAGTACTTTTGTGAATAAGTCTTTAGAATAAGCTGCCCCTAATGCCATGGCATGCCAGTGGCTCTCCTTGCATTGCAGTTTTATAATTATAACTACCAATAACAATGTACACTTGTAACATGCATCGAAATAAAAATATTATTATATGATTATTATTATTATTATTATACATACTCTAACCTGTGCCTCACTATCCTCGTAAAAACTTTTCACCGCTTTCAATAACCTACCTCCTATTCCATACATTTGCAACATCTGCCACATTGCCCCCCTATCCATCCTACCATATGCCTTTTACAAATCCATAAATGCCACAAACACCTCTTTAGCCTTATCTAAATACTGTTCACCTATATGTTTCACTGCAAACACTTGGTCAACACACCCCCTACCCTTCTTAAAGCCTCATTGTTCGTCTCCAATCCTGCTCTCCGTCTTATTCTTAATTCTTTCAATAATAACTCTACCATACACTTTACCAGGTATACTCAACAGAAGTATTCCCCTTTAATTTTTACACTCTCTTTTGTCCCCTTTGCCCTGATACATAGGAACTATGCATGCTCTCTGCCAATCCCTAGGTACCTTACCCTCTTCCATACATTTATTAAATAAAAACACTAACCACAAAAACTATATCCCTACCTGCCTTTAACATTTATATCTTTATCTCATCAATCCCAGCTGCTTTACCCCCTTTCATTCTACTCATTGCCTATCGAACTTCCCCCACACTCACAAATGGTTCTTCCTCACTCCTATAAGATGTTATTCCTCCTTGCCCTATACACGAAATCACAGCTTCCCTGTCTTCATCAACATTTAACAATTCCTCAAAATATTTCCTCCATCTTCCCGATATCTCTAACTCTCCATTTAATAACTCTCCTCTCCTTTTTTTAACTGACAAATCCATTCTTTCCCTAGGCTTTCTCAACTTATTAATCTCACTCAAAAACTTTTTCTTATTTTCAGCAAAATTTGTTGATAACATCTCACTCACCATCTCATTTGCTCTCTTTTTACATTGCTTCACCACTCTCTTAACCTCTCCTTTTCTCTCCATAAACTCCTCCCTCCTTGCATCACTTCTACTTTGTAAAAACGTCTCATCATTCCACCAATCGCTCTTCTTCCCACCCACACCCACTTTCCTATAACCACAAACTTCTGCTGAACACTCTAATACTATATTCTTAAACTTACCCCATACCTCTTCTTCCCAATTGCTTATAGTCTCACTAGCCAATCTGTCCTCCAACAGTTGTTTATATCCTACCATAACCGCCTCCTCCTCCTTTAGTTTATAAATCACTTCTCTCTTACTTGCTGTTTCCATTCTCCTTGTATCCCATCTAACTTTTACTCTCACTGTAGCTACAACTAAAAAGTGATATGATATATATGTGGCCCCTCTATAAACATGTACATCCTGAAGTCTACCCAAACGTCTTTTATCTACCAATATGTAGTCCAACAAACTACTGTCATTTCGCCCTACATCATATCTTGTATACTTATTTAACCAAACCCCTTTCTATACAAAGTTCAATCAAATGCTCCTCATTATCATTTACACCTGGTACCCCAAACTTACCTACCACACCCTCTCTATACGCTTCTCCTACTTTAGCATTTAGGTCCCCTACCACGATTACTCTCTCACTTAGATCAAAAGTTCCTAAACATTCGCTTAACATCTCCCGAAATCTCTCTCTCTCCTCTACACTCCTCTCTTCTCCAGGTGCATACACACTTATTATGACCCACTTTTTTACATCCGACCCTTATTTTACTCCACATAATCCTTGAATTTATACATTTATGTTCACTTTTCTCTCTCCTTAACTGATCCTTCAACATTATTGCTACCCCTTCCTTAGCTCTAACTCTCTCAGATACTCCTGACTTAATCCCATTTATGTCTCCCCACTGAACTCGCCTACCATCTTTAGCTTTGTTTCGCTTAGGGCTAAGACATCCAACTTCTTTTCATTCATATCATTAGCAATCATCTCTTTCTTATCATCCGCACTACATCCACGCACATTCAAACATCTCAATTATACAAAGTTTTTCCTTATCATGCATTTAGTCGCCTCCTACGACACGCATAGCTTACGGAGGAAGAATTCTGTTCCATTTCCCCATGGAGATAAGCAGAAATAAACAAGAACAAGAACTAGGAAGAAAATTGAAGAAAACCCCGAAGGGGTTAGTATATATATATGCTTGTACATGCAAGTATATATATATATATATATATATATATATATATATATATATATATATATATATATATATATATATATATATATATATATATACGTGATATATATATATATATATGTCGGATTAGGTAAACTTGGTTTGGCTAAATAGCAACGCTCATCTTGCCATATAAGACAAGCCAAAATTTGTGTATGCAATAATTTCGCAAAATCATTTTGAACCATTGTGTGTGTTTATTATTAAATTATTGTTAATGTATCTAAAATATATTTAGTTGGGTTAGGCTAAATTAAATTGCGCTTGTTGTAATAAGGTTAGGTAGGTTTTCAAAGTTTCTCTTGTTACAAAATTATAAATTTTTACATTAACATAAATGAAGAAAATATATCTTTAAACGTATAAGAAAATTTTAGAAAGGACCTAATTTTAGATGAGTTCTTGCTAATTGACCAGTTTTACCTAATCGGACGACATATATATATATATATATATATATATATATATATATATATATATATATATATATATATATATATATATATATATATATATATATATATATATATATAATAATATTATATATACGTATATATATATATATATATATATATATATATATATATATATATATATATATATATATATATATATATATATATATATATATATATATATATATATATAAACTTTATTTCAAGACAAAATGCAATGGGGAGTAAAACAACATAGATAACAACTCAGAGCTACATGTCAAATACTTCGTCCAACTCCCGGCAGTGGGCCGCGTGCCCAGAATACTGCAGGCATTTCCCCTCTGGATCGCAACACTGAGTCTCTGAAAGAGGAAGCTGGTCGCCCTGTGGTCCTTGGTTTATATGATGAGTTTTCCACCCAGCACCTTGAGAAACTTTAGAGCACACTTGCCCCAAGATCCATGGGTCTCCGACCCTATTGGGATGAAGTTATAGCAAGAGGGAAGGTCTTCATATTTGCGGGTCTTCTGGGTCTCCCTGTGGCTGGCAGCTCCACCCCCTTCGGCTAAGGAGTGTGGCAGGTAGGTGTCTGCCAATGTGGCAGCACAGGTGTAGTCCCAAGCAATCTGCTTACCATCCTTCCAGGGTAGCATGGTGGCTCCATCAGGACGCTTTTGACTTCCATCAGACCTCTGCACTTGGGATTCCCGTTGAGCTGGGCAACGGGCTGTGGCGAGGCTTCTCTTTATGATGTCATTGACCTCCTCATGTCTAGCATACTTCCCTTCTGATGTGTGACACACTAGACCATGAAGTCCGAATTGATCAGCCGTCGCCCTGCCGCAAATACACCTATGTTCGGTGAGTATGGGGGCGGCTAGGCGAAGAGCAACACCAATCCGAATGGCCTGTGGGTCGAGTCGAGTCCCCAGAGAGGAATTGGGAACAGCAAGAAGGAAATCTCCTGAGTGTGGTGCCTTCAACGCTAGGAGACGAGCTTTGTCCTTTCCTGAAGCGTTGGTGAGCATTGTGTTGGAAATTTTTTCCATGATCGGTTTGTCCCAGTGGGACTGTTTGTGCTCTTTGGGAGGAGCTGGTCTACTGGAGGAGTCTGCCAGGATGTCCCACTGCACTGCTGCTTCAATGAACTTGGGGTCTTGAGCTCCCACCACACCTCTCAAACGTTCAGGGACAATCCTCTTGACTAATCCACAGGAGGCCAAACACAATGACAGAAATGCAGGTAACGCTACCTGTCTTGCTTTGCGCACCCATATATATATATATATATATATATAGTAGTATACATTTCTTCTGTACGACTCAAAATGGCAGCGGTCACCCCCCCTGAGCCTCTAATCCCTGAGCGGTCTCCTTCCGCGCGCTCGGGCCCCCGCCCCGCCGTGCCTGCCCGCCTGAAGCCCGCCGCGCCCACCCGCCCGCTCCCCGTGCCCGCCCGCCCGCACCCCGCCGCGCCCACCCGCCCGCGCCCCCGCCCCACCGCGCCCGCCTGCCCGCACCCCACGCCCCTTGCCCGCGCCCCTCGCTGCCTTCTGCAGCGCCTTCTGCGGATCGCCCCAGCGACCCGAGCTGCCTTCTGCAGTACCTTCTGCGGATTGCTCCAGCAACATGAGCTGCCTTCTGCAGCGCCTTCTGCTGCGGATCACCCCCGCTTCTCAATTTTTTTGAATTTTCATTTTACCTCTCCATCTCCTTGGATCAAAACCCCCCTATGTGGGCAAGCATTTTGTATAACCCCCTATGGGGTATGGTAAAACTTTTCTCGTTTTTCAATATTCTATCATCTCTCCATCTCCTTGGATCAAGATTGAGGTCTCCCCTATGGGGTCTCTCTTTAAGTAAATTGAACTAAGACTTGAGTTTTACCTACTTTGGAATTTCATCAAATTCACTTCCATCCCCCCAAAACCCCTGTTTCACTTCCTTAGATCAAGATCACCCATCTCCCGCCCACACCCTCTTGGTGGTCAGTGACGTCATCACCAGGGTCACCAACAAGTTCAATCAAGCGAGCCCAGGTGTGGTGTGACGTCACAATATTTCCTTTTTTTTTAAGACCAACAAGCTTAAACATGGGGAGAGTATATCAGGATTAAACAGGTAACTTCCTCTTATTAAATGTAGTATAACACTAATACATATTTTTCATCTTATATTTATTAATACATATACATTTTCGGCTAACAAAGTAAAAAGATACATTTATTTTCCACACTTCTCTGTACATATATTCCCCGTTTTCAGTTTTCATACCACGTTATTTTTCTCGTTTTCATTAACCCTTTGGGGTCCTAGGGTCTCTCTGAAACTCGTTCTCAGGGTCCACTAATTTAAAAAAAAAAAAAAAAATTCGTATGAAATGATAGAGTTTTTTTTTTCTAAATCTAATAGGCTAAAAATTACATTTTTGCGATCAATACTCACCGAAATATGGAGGATTGAAGTTTACGAAAAATGAACTGGTGCCGGCAACATCGGTAACTGCCGGTTGGCCGGTAATTTTCTTTTTTCTTTCTTGAAGTTATTTTTTTTTTTTTCCAATTAACTTTTATGGCCTGTGAGACAAATATAAGTGCTGTTTTTCAAATATTCACTTGCTAAGTATTTCACAATCATTACATAAATTTTCTTATCACTATTTTGTTTACACAACTTATTTACAGTTATTCACAATAACAAATATTGTATATTTTCATTGTTCAATCATGTATATACATATATATAGTCACTGGACATGTTTCTAGTAGTTCTGCAGCCTGTGGAAGTCTCTGAAACATGGTTCCATGCACAGTGGTGTTTTTACATTCACACACATAAAACGAGTGTCTTTGCGTTGTTGTGGGCGTTTTTTGTATGTGCACAGACAAAACACCTCCTCTGAGCCTTTTTCTCGCAAGCAGTAGCAGGCAGTTTTGTTAGGAAGTGTTCACCACCAGGCCTCAGACGAGAAGGTAGGTGTTGATAACCTGGTGTTGGGCGGGTTTCTATTGCAGGTGTTGCTCCTTGGTACTTGAATATTATTTGCCTGATGACAGACAAACAAAATTCTCCATATGGTGGTTTGTTTGTGGTCTTCAACTTATAAATATTATAAGCATTGAGCATGGTAATGTCCAGAATGTGAAAAAGAGTTTTATGTACCACTTGTAACTCTTGCAACACAATCAGCAAACCCAATTTGCATGTCACATTTGTCCACTAAGCGCATATTGAGCGTGTAATCCATCACAGCTGCAGGTTTTAGAATGGGTTCATTGGTCTCTCTATGCACCCTGCCAGTGTCTGTCATTTCGTTAGGGTGAATTGATGACAACAGTGTGACATCTCGTTTGTCATGCCACCGAAATGCCATGATGTCATTGGCAGCAAACGCTTGCACCTCACCTCTACGAGTGCCTGCATTGAACCTAGGCATATGCTTACGATTTACACGCACTGTACCGCACACATCTGTCATGTTCACTCGCAAAAAATCACTGAGGGAGGGGCTTGTGTACCAGTTATCAGTATATAATATATGCCCCTTGCCAAGATATGGTTCCATCATTGTTCTAACCACATCACCAGAGATACCCAGTAACTTCCTGGTATCTTGCAATGTATAACTTCCAGTGTAAACAATAATATCCAATACAATACCACTGTAGCAATCACAAAGCACAAACAACTTTATACCAAAGCGTTTCCTCTTGCTTGGTATATACTGCTTGAACGACAGTCTACCTTTGAACAGAATCAGTGACTCGTCAATAACAAGCTTCCTGAAGGGATAAAAATGCATATTGAATTTCTCTTTCAGATACAAAAACACATTCCTAATCTTATCTAACCTGTCGTTTCTGTCAGGCCTGGTTTCGTCTGAGAAGTGGAGCATCCTCAGCAGTAGCACAAATCGATTCACTGATATTATATCACTGAAACCTGGTGTTGCAATCAGGCGGTCTGTCGACCAGTATGATTTGA
>WNWK01056231.1:0-11061 GCA_009830355.1 Cherax destructor
ATTAGTGGTGTTCCACATAGTACTAGTGTTCTACACAGTACTAGTGGTGTTCCACACAGTACTAGTGGTGTTCCACATAGTACTAGTGGTGTTCCACACAGTACTACTGGTGTTCCACACAGTACTAGTGGTGTTCCACACAGTACTAGTGGTGTTCCACACAGTACTAGTGGTGTTCCACACAGTACTAGTGGTGTTCCACACAGTACTAGTGGTGTTCCACACACACATACACACACAACTGGCTTCTTGAATTTAACCCCACCAAATGCAAAGTCATGAAGATCGGAGAAGGGTAAAGAAGACCGCTGACAGAGTACAGGCTAGGTGGACAAAGGCTACAAACCTCATCAAAGGAGAAAGACCTTGGGGTGAGTATAACGCCAAAAACGTTTCCGGAAACACACATCAACCAGATAACTGAGGCAGCATATGGGTGACTGGCAAACCTAAGATTAGTGTTCCGTTACCTTAACAAGGAATCATTCAAGACACTGTACACCGTGTACGTCAGGCCCATACTAGAGTATGCAGCACCAGTCTGGAACCCACACCTGGTCAAGCACGTCAAGAAATTAGAGAAAGTGCAAAGGTTTGCGACAAGGCTAGTTCCACAACTCAGGGGATTGTCCTATGAAGAAAGGTTGAGGGAAATAGGACTAACAACACTGGAGGACAGAAGGGTTAGAGGAGACATGATAACGACATACAAAATACTGCGGGAAATCGACAAGGTAGATAATGACAGGATGTTCCAGAGAGGGAACACAGAAACAAGGGGGCACAACTGGAAGCTGAAGACTCAGATGAGTCAAAGGGATATTAGGAAGCATTTCTTCAGCCATAGAGTAGTTAGGAAGTGGAATAGACTAACAAACGATATAGTGGAGGCGGGAACCATACATAGTTTTAAGACAAGGTATGATAAAGCTCATGGAGCAGGGAGAGCAGAGACCCAGTAGCGGACAGCGAAGAGGTGGGGCCAGGAGCTGAGTCTCGACCCCTGCAACCACAATTAGGTGAGTACACACACACCTCATGGCTACCTTTCCATTACTTTAATAATATTTGTACAAACAACATTTCTAGTAACTTTCACACACATTTTTCTTCGTATAAATTACCATGAGCTTTGTCTCCCATTTAATGAAACAAATATTTATTGCAGATAATTTTTTGTCATATTTATGCAAGTTTTTGTGGAGTGCCAACTTTACCTTCACGTTTTAAGTTGATCTAACATTACTGCTTGGTAACACTTCTGAAGCAACATACTGTATGTAAACATTGTACCTGGTTTAGAGCATCATCTCCTATGTAAACACTGTACAGTCATACCTCGGTTAGCGATATTGTCGGATACCGATAAAATCGAATAGCGATACATTTTTACATCAAAATATTGACTCGGTTTACGATAATTGTTCGGTTTACGATATTCGTCCTGGACGTGTCAGCATGGCGCCCAGCTGTGCGGGCACTCCAGGGAGTGTCAGTGTGCTATTGTTTACAAGCGAACAACCACCACCCACGCATTCATACAAGTATATTGTCATTATCCCACTGTTTTTAGTGCTTGCAACTGCTAAATAAGCTACCATGGGTCCAAAGAAAGCTCCTAGTGCCAGCCCTGTGGTAAAGAGGCTCAGAAATACAGTAGAACTGAAGAAGGAGATAATAGAAAAATATGAAAGTGGAGTGCGTATCACTGAGCTGGCCAGGCTGTATGGTAAAGCCTATTCTACCATCGCTACCATTGTGGCCAAGGGAAATACACGTAAAATCAAGGAAGCTGTTGTTGCGAAAGGTTCATTTTTGATCACAAAACAGAGATCGCAAGTGCTGGAAGATGTGGAAAATTTGTTGTTGGTGTGGATCAACGAGAAACAGTTTGCAGGAGATAGTGTTACGCAGGTAATATGTGAAAAAGCAAAGCAGTTGCATGATGATCTCGTTAAGAAAATGCCTGCAATGAGTGCTAAAGTGAGCGAATTTAAAGCCAGCAGAGGCTGGTTTCAAAGATTTAAGAATCAAAGTGGCATACATAGTGTTGTGAGGCAGCCAGTTGTGACAAAAGTGCAGCTGAAAAGTATGTGCCTGAATTCCAGGGGTACATAGAGGCTGAACAATTCCAACCCCAACAAGTGTTTAATTGTGATGAAACAGGCCTGTTTTGGAAGAAAATGCCCAACAGGACCTTCATTACTCAGGAGGAAAAGGCACAGCCAGGACACAAGCCTATGAAAGACAGGCTAACTTTGATGCTTTGTGCTAATGCCAGTAGTGATTGCAAAGTGAAGCCTTTACTGGTGTATCATTCTGAAAATCCCCGATTGTTTGGCAGATGCGGTATCACCAAGTCTAACTTGTGTGTGATGTGGAAGTCTAACAAAAAGGCATGGGTCACAAAAGACATTTTCTTAGAGTGGTTCAATGGCGTATTTGGCCCCAGTGTGAAGAAATATCTCCAGGAAAATAATTTGCCACTTAAGTGCCTCCTGATAATGGACAATGCTCCTTGTCATCCTCCAACCTTGGTAGAGAAAATTGTTGAGGACTTTAAATTCATCAAAGTGAAGTTCTTGCCCCCTAATACCACTCCTCTCCTCCAGCCCATGGACCAGCAGGTCATTTGCAACTTTAAAAAACTCTACACCAAAGCAATGTTTCAAAAGTGCTTTGATGTGACCACAGACATGAATATAACCCTAAGAGACTTTTGGAAAAATTATTTCCATATCCTGCATTGTGTACACCTTATAGATAAGGCTTGGGAGGGAGTGACTACCAGGACTTTGAACTCTGCCTGGAGAAAATTGTGGCCAGACTGTGTCCTAGAGAGGGATTTTGAAGGTTTGGGGCTGAGCCTCAGAACCTTGAGCCTGAGCCTGTTGTGGAAGAAATTGTGGAACTGGGCAAGTCCATGGGGTTGGAGGTGAGTGGTGAGGATGTGGAACAGTTGGTGGAGGAGCACAATGAAGAGCTAACCACTGAAGATGTGCAAGAGCTTCAACAGCATCAAGAGACCACAGGTCAGGACAATGGTTCAGAGGAGGAGGAGGTGGAACAGAGATGGAAGAAGGTGCCTTCTTCAGTGATTAAGGAGATTTGTGGAATGTGGAGCAGGGTGCAAGGCTTTATGGATGAATATCACCCTAACCATGCTGTTGCAGGCCGTGCTGGAAACCTGTACAATGACACAGTGGTGTCCCATTTCAGGGATGTGTTAAAGAATCGCCAGACACAGAGCTCCCTGGACAGATTTTTTGTTAGAGAGGGGTCCAGTGACTCTCAACCTGGTCTTAGTGGCATTAAAAGAAAAAGGCCAGTAACCCCAGAAAAGAACTTGCCACCTGTAGTGTTAATAGAAGGGTATTCCCCTTCCAAACACTAGCATACTATACTCCATCCTTTCCCCTCCTCCCGTCCTCCACACATCAACAACTCTTCAATAAATGTAAGTGACATGTTACTGTACTATATTTACATGTATTTCTTTAATGTTCATTAAATTGTGTATTATTTAATGTCAAAAAGTTCTAAAAAATATTTTATTTTACTACTTTTGGAAGTCTGGAACGGATTAATTTTATTTCCATTATTTCTTATGGGGAAAATTGATTCGGATAACGATAAATTCGGTTACAGATACGCCCTCTCTGACGGATTAATATCGCTAACCGAGGTATGACTGTACCTGGTTTTGAGCATCATCTCCTATGTAAACATTGTACCTGGTTTAGAGCATCATCTCCTATGTAAACACTGTACCTGGTTTAGAGCATCATCTCCTATGTAAACATTGTACCTGGTTTAGAGCATCATCTCCTATGTAAACATTGTACCTGGTTTAGAGCATCATCTCCTAAGTAAACATTGTACCTGGTTTAGAGCATCATCTCCTATGTAAACATTGTACCTGGTTTAGAGCATCATCTCTTAAGTAAACATTGTACCTGGTTTAGAGCATCATCTCTTAAGTAAACATTGTACCTGGTTTAGAGCATCATCTCCTATGTAAACATTGTACCTGGTTTAGAGCATCATCTCCTATGTAAACTTTGTACCTGGTTTAGAGCATCATCTCCTAAGTAAATACACTCAAACTGAAGACTAAGACATAAGTGCAATACTTGGGTATCTTTATTGATGAGATGTTTTACGTACACTGTAGCTTCTTCATTCAAATACAGAGAGAGCAAGTGTAGTGCAGAAAAAGTATTTGAGGTGGTCAGTCCCTCAGCCTGGAGAAGTGTTCAGCTTCATGGAGCTGAGACTAAAGAAATACAGTGGACCCCCGAGTTTCGTAAACCCCGGAAATCGTACAATTATGTAAGTATAATATTGTAAGTGCTTGTGGAAGTGTATTTTTGGGGGTCTGAAATAGACTAACCTATGTGACATTTTTCCTTAAGGGAGTAAATTCGTTCGGTAATGGCGCTTGAGCAGACTTCAGGAGTGAAGTTTTTACGAAACTCGGGGGTCCACTGTACCTCTTTCCATCCTTATAACCCATCTTTATCTTCAGCTTCCAATTGTTGGAGTGTCAACAGGCTAACATTTATGAGGGGATTCAAGGAAACTTGTTAGCTAGACCGGAGTCCTGGAGGTGGGAAGTACATTGCCTGCATCTGAAGGAGGGGTAGAGATATTTGCAGTTTTGAATTGTAATATTAGTGCCTTTCTGGCAAGACAGTGATGGAATGAGTGATGGTGAAAGTGTTTCTTTTTTGGGTCACCCTACCTCGATGGGAGACGGCTAGTGTAAAAAAAACAATACATATATACTGTACATGTGCACGCACGCACGCGCGCATATAGTGGAGGCAGGAACCATACATAGTTTTAAGACAAGGTATGATAAAGCTCATAGAGCAGGGAGAGCAGAGACCCAGTAGCAGACAGCGAAGAGGCGGGGCCAGGAGCTGAGTCTCGACCCCTGCAACCACAATTAGGTGAGTACACACACACACACACAACCAGTTTGGAACCCACACCTGGTCAAGCATGTCGAGAAATTAGATAAAGTGCAAAGGTTTGCAACAAGACTAGTCCCAGAGCTAAGGGGATTGTCCTACGAAGAAAGGTTAAGGGAAATCGGCCTGACGACACTAGAGGACAGGAGGGTTAGGGGAGACATGATAACAACATATAAAATACTGCGAGGAATAGATAAGGTGGACAGAGACAAGATGTTCCAGAGAGGGGACACAGAAACAAGGGGTCACAATTGGAAGTTGAAGACTCCTATGAGTCAAAGGGATGTTAGGAAGTATTTCTTCAGTCATAGAGTCGTCAGGAAATGGAATAGCCTAGAAAGCGACGTAGTGGAGGCAGGAACCATACATAGTTTTAAGATGAGGTTTGATAAAGCTCATGGAGCAGGGAGAGAGAGGACCTAGTAGCAATCAGTGAAGAGGCAGGGCCAGGAGCTATGACTCGACCCCTGCAACCACAAATAGGTGAGTACACACACACACAGACGATGTGAAACTAATTAGGAGAATACAAATAGACAAGGATCAGGTAAGCCTTCAAGGGGATCTGACCAGGCTGCAAGCCTGGTCTGACAAAGTTTGCAACAAGAGCTAAGAGTTATGTCCAACGAGGAGAGGTTAAGGGAACTCAACCTGATGACAATGGATAAGGATAAGGATAAGGACGGCATGATAATGATGTTTAAAATGCTGAGAGGAATTGACAAGGTGGACAGGGCCAGAATGTTGATCTGTTCTGAGTACTGTGTCTTCCAGTTGGTCTGTTCTGACTACTGTGTCTTCCAGTTGGTCTGTTCTGACTACTGTGTCTTCCAATTGGCCTGTTCTGACTACCGTGTCATCCAATTGGTCTGTTCTGTGTCTTCCAGTTGGTCTGTTTTGACTGCTGTGTCTTCCAGTTGGTCTGTTCTGACTGCTGTGTCTTCCAGTTGGTCTGTTCTGACTGCTGTGTCTTCCAGTTGGTCTCCATTTTCTTCTGTAAAGACCTTGAATATTATGCTAAGCTCTGTATACTTAAACACTGTCACAAACTACTCCTTCAATATTATCAACTGTTACTTCAGTTGTCTTTTTACATAAGAACATAAGAAAGGAGGAACACTGCAGCAGGTCTGTTGGCCCATACTAGGCAGGTCCTTCACAATCCATCCCACTAACAGAATATTTGCTCAACCTAATTTTCAATGCTACCCAAGAAAAAAGCTTTGATAATTCTATTTACTCATGTGCGAGTCCCACTCAAATCCAACCCCTCTCACTCATGAATTTATCCAACCTAAATTTGAAACTACCCAAGGTAATAGCTTCAATAACCCTACTAGGCAGACTGTTCCACTCATCAACTACCCTATTTCCAAACCAATACTTTCCTATATCCTTTCTAAATCTAAACTTATCTAACTTGAATCCATTATTGCAGGTTCTCTCTCGGAGAGATATCCTCAAGACCTTATTTATATCCCCTTCGTTAATACCCATTTTCCACTTATATACCTCGATCATGTCTCCCCTCATTCTTCGTCTTACAAGTGAATGTAATTTAAGGGTCTTCAATCTATCTTCATACGGAAGATTTCTAATGCTATGTATTAATTTAGTCATTCTACGGTGAATGTCTAATGAATTTATATCCATTCTGTAATATGGAGACCAGAACTGAGCTGCGTAATCTAGGTGAGGCCTTACTAATGATGTACAGTGGACCCCCGAGTTTCGTAAAAACTTCACTCCTGAAGTCTGCTCAAGTGCCATTACCGAACGAATTTACTCCCTTAAGGAAAAATTTCACGTAGGTTAGTCTATTTCAGACCCCCAAAAATACACTTCCACAAGAACTTACAAAATTATACTTACATAATTGCACGATTTCCGGGGTATTCGTTAACCGAGGGTCCACTGTATAAAGCTGTAATATAACCTCTAGACTTCTGTTGCTTACACTTCTTGATATAAATCCCAGTAATCTATTTGCCTTATTACGTATGCTTATGCATTGCTCTCTTGGTTTAAGGTTGCTGATTACCATAACCCCCAAGTCCTTTTCGCAATCTGAATGGCTAAGTTCTACATTATTTAACTTATAAGTGCTAGGGTTATGGACACTTCCTAGCTTCAGAACCTTGCATTTATCCACATTGAACTGCATCTGCCACTTTTCTGACCATAAACCAAGTTTGTCTAAATCCTCCTGAAGTTCCATGACATCTACGTTTGAATTAATTATCCTACCTATCTTTGTGTCGTCGGCGAATTTGCTCATATCACTAGCAATTCCCTCGTCAAGGTCATTGATATATATTATAAACAACAACGGGCCTAAGACTGATCCTTGTTGAACGCCACTTGTTGCAGATCCCCATTCGGATTTAACCCCATTTATGCACACTATCTGCTTCCTGTTCATGAGCCTTGACTTGATCCATGACAACACTTTTTCCCCAATGCCATGAGCTGCCACTTTCTTTAACAGTCTCTGGTGCGGTACCCTATCAAACTCTGGTGCAGTACACTCTTTGTGACTATAGAGTATATTCGCTTCATTTATGGTCTTTGATCCTATATATATTTTCAAAGTGTCTTTCAGCTTCCTTCTTATTCTTGAACACACAGTTCTGGCTCTTCAATCCCTCTTGCTCCTCCCTCTGACCTCTCAGTATTCCTGATTGAACCATGGACTTTTTTTTTGTTTAGCTTCATGTTTGGAACAAATCTTTGCTTCTTGGCACTTTGACCATTACCTCCATCCCTTCCTGTACTTTTGCCCTCCAGTTCCTGTTCCCATTACAATTCTTTCAATAAATCTCTCAATCCAAATCAGTCAAGCATTCTGCAGTTTCATTTTTTGTCACTTCCTACATTTCCATTTCTAGGAGGTACTAAAAACTTAATGTCACATGATCACTTGTGCTGCCCAGTGCTTCTCAGAAGTAATTTCTCTATGTAATATTCATTTCATGAGAAAACCAGATCAAGTCTCACTGATTAATCTCTCCTTACTCCTCTTGTTGCCTTCACATAATGCTTCAGAATATTCTTTGTTACTAATTCAGTATTTTTTTTTCACATTATTTCTGGTCCACCATGGGGGTCCCACTTTTCTCAATCACATAAGGCTGATTGATATCTTCTAATATTAGGAGTTTAGGTTTGCTTCTTGCTCTCTCTATTGCTGTCTCCAAAATGTGATTATTTCATTATCCTAATTATACTCCTCTCTTGGACTTTCATTGCTTGGTGGTGGATTATACATCACTGTCATTATTTTCATCTCTCTAGACATTACAGTACAATAAATCCTTGATAAAATAAACCTCTATAAGACTGGCTAAAATGGAGAAAAAAAAAAAAAAACTGCCCAGACAAAGACTGAACAAGTCCATTTAACCCTTTCACTATCGAGACCCCTGCCCACAAGCTTGCTCTCAGTGTTGAAGAATTAAAAAAAAAAATATTTTCTCGATAGTAATGGCACCAAAAGTAGGAAATTTGATGGAAAACTTACGGAATTATGCTCTCGAGAAGTTAGCGGTCTAGGCGATATTTACGCATTAGGGATTTCGCCCACTTTGAGCCCTTTTTTTGGCCAATTCCATTGTTCCAGTTGACCAAACTCGTAGCTATTTCGCTAGAACTCCAATTATTCTATTGATTGAGTACAAGAGACCGCCCATTTTACGATTTCAACTACCCAATAAAGTGGTCAGAAATTGGCAATTTGGCCAATTTCACAAAAAATTCAAAACATACCAATTTCAAAATAGGGTCCACAATAAACAAGACGGACATTCCTGGCACTAAAATAACATTTTCTCTGTTCATTAGTCACGTCTCCAGGCCCCTCTTATATTACTCTTGCTTTCTATTTTGAATTTTTATTCACAAAAAAATAGAATATTTACAATTATGCAGACTACTGCATTATTGTAATAACTGTATAAATAATGTCAACTCATTTGTGACTGTGTATTAGACTGGCCAGTTGGACACGTATTGGACGGTGACGTCATTTGTTTACTCTTGAACATTGGCAAAAATAGAACATTTCTGCTACTTTGAGCTCAATTTCAAGGTACTTTTCATGATCCCTAGCTAGGTGTGACGTCACGAGTCCCGCGCATGTGAGCGCTGGGCCTCGGGCATCTTCCTTACTCAGACGACAGGCTTAAAACCGAACAGTAGGGTGGGCTATCTTCCCCTCAACCGCTTTGTGCGTTTCTCTACGACTGTCAATATCTCCAAAGTACCCACACAACACCTGGTCAGTATAGAATGGGTCTTAACACCCGGTGTGCGCAGTAATAAAAAAATCTGGGACCACTTAGAACCTTGTGGGAGCACCAGTTCAATTGAGCGCCAGCTAGAGCAAATAGCGTGGCAAACACCAGGGATTCACTTATGTCTCTCGAAATCGTAATGGCACGATTGCAAACAAACCATACCACGGGTGGGGTTAGAACCCGCTATCAGAGAGTCTCAAAACTCTAGACCGTCGTGTTAGCCACCGGGCCAGCCAGCTAGCTGGCCCAGTGGCTAACGCGACAGTCTGGAGTTTCGAGACTCTCTGATCGCGGGGTTCTAACCCCAAACGTGGTATGGTTTATTCACTGATGTCATGTGGTATTAACACTCCCCTTTTAAGAGGAAAGTGATGTTGACCCAGAGATTAGTGGCTTTGAGATGGATGTGGCCACAAGTCGAGGAAATATAAAAAACCTCGATAATAACTCATGTGCAACATTTGTGCAACATCATTTCAATTTTCATCCTGCCAGAATGTCCTATAACCTATATCCTAAGTAAAGAGAAACAATTCTGTTATGTGTAATACGTGATTGGCAAGCCGGGTGGCTGGCTGGCCGGGTGGCTTATTGACTTTGGCTGTCTCTATCTCCGTCTGTATCTATCTCTGCCTGTCTCTATCTCTGTCTGTCTCTATCTCTCACAGATACACATAAATAATTATACAGTGTAAATTACCTAGGATAACCCAAAAAATCCAGACAAAGTGCTACACTGTTCTTGTAGATATAAGGCATAATAAGCATGACTGGCAAATAATACGCATTTTCACTTGTTCATAAATCAAACGTGACGACTCTGCATCGTGTGTAATACCTGTTGGATCTGAGACAGAAAGAGAGACTAGCAGAGACAGGAAGACAAACACAGGCAGACAGATAAGCAGAGACAGAGATAAAGAGACAAAGCTAGACAGATAGACATGTTTATATGTAACAGTGAAAACAAACAAACAGCCAAGGCAGTGCACGATCATGAAGTGTCACTTCATTGCTGCACTGTCAGCAGTGGAATGACACTCGTCTTACACGATGCTTCAAGGAGTTTCATATATGTATACTCCATCATGTCTAAAACATTGCTGAGACCTATAAATACTTTGTATATATTTCTAGACAATAGTAGGTGACCAAGGCAGGTGAAAATGTTCACCTGTCAGTGTGGTTTGTTACTACGTATTTGAGTACTAGTATTTCAGTACCCAATATTAATGTCAGAACAAACATTGGCTATGAAATCACAAGAACTGCTACAAATTGTAATTATCAGAACATAAAAATTATATAAATAAAAAAAAATGAGGAAAAAATGTATATCGACAACACATCTGCAAACAGCAGGACTCCATGTTGCCGTCAGGTGAGCGACAAGTGCCAAGTTTGCGGCCTTATATCTCAGTAAGAACTGACTCTAAATTTTTTTTTTTTACATTACTTAAGATTTAAGAGACACATTGTTGATATAAAGATGGCACATACAGTACACGAGGTGTGAGAGATACATGTCTAGTACATACTGTTACATGTTTGTCACTGATTATAATGCGAAAATCTCATCCAGCTCCTCAGAGCTGGGGCGCATGCCCAGAATACAGTGGACCCCCGAGTTTCGTAAAAACTTCCCTCCTGAAGTCTGCTCAAGTGCCATTACCGAACGAATTTACCCCCTTAAGAAAAAATGTCACGTAGGTTAGTCTATTTCAGACCCCCAAAAATACTTTTCCACAAGCACTTACAATATTATACTTACATAAATGTACGATTTC
>WNWK01056232.1:0-11061 GCA_009830355.1 Cherax destructor
AATATTTCCCATACTATGACCAGGACTGTTCCCTGGTAATATTTCCCATACTATGACCAGGACTGTTCTCTGGTAATATTTCCCATACTATGACCAGGACTGTTCCCTGGTAATATTTCCCATACTATGACCAGGACTGTTCTCTGGTAATATTTCCCATACTATGACCAGGACTGTTCTCTGGTAATATTTCCCATACTATGACCAGGACTGTTCCCTGGTAATATTTCCCATACTATGACCAGGACTGTTCTCTGGTAATATTTCCCATACTATGACCAGGACTGTTCTCTGATAATATTTCCCATACTATGACCAGGACTGTTCCCTGGTAATATTTCCCATACTATGACCAGGACTGTTCTCTGATAATATTTCCCATACTATGACCAGGACTGTTCCCTGGTAATATTTCCCATACTATGACCAGGACTGTTCTCTGGTAATATTTCCCATACTATGACCAGGACTGTTCTCTGATAATATTTCCCATACTATGACCAGGACTGTTCCCTGGTAATATTTCCCATACTATGACCAGGACTGTTCTCTGATAATATTTCCCATACTATGACCAGGACTGTTCCCTGGTAATATTTCCCATACTATGACCAGGACTGTTCTCTGGTAATATTTCCCATACTATGACCAGGACTGTTCTCTGATAATATTTCCCATACTATGACCAGGACTGTTCCCTGGTAATATTTCCCATACTATGTTATGTTGTGATGTGTAGACGTTAGTGTATATTACACTAGTGTAGTACACTGTGCTGTGTTGTTAAGTGATGTGTAGATGTTACTTATGAGGGTAATGGGTGAATGACCAGGGTGATGACAATAGTAATAATAATAATAATGTCATTAATAATACCATTTATAAAATAATAATAATAATAATAATAATAATAATAATAATAATAATTGTATTACTTAATATTATTTAACAATATTATTTAATAATAATATTATTATTATTATTATTATTAATTATAAGAAAAATTAGAAAAGAAAAGGAAGAAGCAAAAGAAGAGGAAGAAGAAAGACATAACGCACTTATAACTTAAGGGAAGCTGGACCTAGATAATAATTGCACCAACGAATACTATGTTGCTTCCCACTTTAAAACTTTCTTCTGCAACACTTCTACATAATAAATAAAAAAAATAGTATTCTCTATCAATGCAAGAATCTGCAATTTCTTACAAGAAAAAAAGGATGTACTTAACCAATATGAAGTCGACATGATGTCCTTGATTACACCAGCAGTCAACATCAATGTTAAGCTGTGAGTCATCCTGGTGAGTGAACGTTGTGAAACTTATATATACCTCCATGTCAGGTGGTGGGGAGATATATGGTAGAAAATACCGACACGTGGAAAAGTAGACATAACTGGAGTATAATACTAACCTTTATTGACTACGATTCTATGCTCCTTATGTAGGGGCATCGTGCAGGCTGAGCGCGCTGAGAAAAAAAAATCGAAAAAATACGAAAACTGAGTTTTTCTTACGAAAAAATAGCTCATCTTTCTGGCATCACCCTGGTATAATTCTCATCATTATACGATGTTTCTACAATGAATTATAGTAATTTGTAACAGGTATGGTGTCGGCGTCTGTCATAGCATGCGCGCTGACGCGGCAAAAAAAGAAAATCCGTTTTTTTTTCTATCAATTTCTTATATTTCTCTCTAATATAATACAAATTCACCATTTGATATCATAGAAGAGTGGGCGGGGCTAATATGGCCTTAGAACCAATCAGGAGCCTTCTCTGGCCTTCTCGGATAAGAAGTGCTGACAGGCCATAAATTACGATGTAGCGGCCAAGACACACCAGCCAACAAATTGTTCTTTTCTTACACTAATATCAATAATAATGTTTATTTACTTACTACAATTGATCTATTATGACATAAGGCGACATATTAATAGCATAAAAACATGAAAAACACACCAGAATAAATATTATGTGGCATAATATGACGGTCTATGGCCAGGTAGTGGAAGGGTCATTTTTGCATTCCCTCATCGCTATTATGAGAGAAAACGGATCTAGTGATGGTAAACTGTAGTAGACACTCGTAAATGATGAAAAATTGGAAAAAACAAACGTTTTTACGGGAATTTTTTTTTTCTGAGTACTCGGGCTGCCGCGCGCTTCGGCCATTATCTCGGAATTAAGTTATTTACCTATTTAGCAAAACTGAGTCATTATTTATGACAGAATTGACGTTATTTGCACAACAAACATAGACGAATGATTGCTTTACAAGATAGTTAGTTTAGTTTGATATCTTTATTATGCACCCCATACCCATCCTGTGGGCGGTAGTCAAAAGATTACAGAGGTACATAATGGGTCCAGGGACTGGACCTCAAAGTTTGATAGCTGAGCAAGTTACAAAGGTAATGAACTCAGATGGTCACAATCATGACAAGTTACAAAGGTATTTGCAGATTACAAAGGTATATATAGGGTCTAGAGACTGGGCCCCAAAGTTTTGATAGCTGAACAAGGTACAATGGTAATGAATTCACTAGTTACAAGGTAATGAATCATGTAAGTAAATTTACTTACGTCTGTACATGGTTGCAATCATGAACAAATTATAAATCAATGAGCAATCTATTAGTCTACACCCAGCCACAACTGTAATGAGTTATTGGTGCAAATTTTAATTGTTGGGTCACACACACACATATACATACACACACACACACACACACACACACACACACACACACACACACACACACACACAGATGAGTCAAAGGGATGTCAGGAAACATTTCTTCAGCCACAGAGTAGTCAGGAAGTGGAATGGACTAGAGAAAGATATAGTGGAGGCAGGAACCATACATAGTTTTAAGACAAGGTATGATAAAGCTCATGGAGCAGGGAGAGCAGAGACCCAGTAGCAGACAGCGAAGAGGCGGGGCCAGGAGCTGAGACTCGACCCCTGCAACCACAATTAGGTGAGTACAATTAGGTGAGTACACACACACACGCCCCGGTGGTCTGGTGGTAAAACTCTCGCTTCACGCACGAAGGGCCCGGGTTCTATTCCCGACGGGGCGGAAACATTTCGAAGTGTTTCCTTACACACACATACAACAGGCCTAGTGTCTAATCGACATGTGCCTAGGACAAAATGGTAACTAACACGTGGCAATGCTTTATTTACAGGGAGCAAAGTCAGGGTATTTTTCCAGAATGGTCTGTAATATACCACTGTGGATAAAATACTTTGACATATCTTGAACATTTCTGAGTGAGTTGTCTCTGAATTCATTAATTTTATCGCACTCCAGTACATAATGACGCAGGGTGTGACAATAATCCAACTGGCAAAGTTTACATCTTGTTTGGTCTAACCACATACCACGGGTGGGGTTCGAACCCGCGGTCAGAGAGTCTCAGAACTCTAGACCGTCGCGTATGGTATGTGGTTTGTTTGCAATCGTGTCATTACGATTTCGTGAGTCTTGTTTGGTCTACATCTGGTGGTGATTTATAGCATGCACCTTTTTGAAGTATCCCAAATATTTTCAGATTTTTGTGGGGATAAATGTCCGATATTATGCTAAATGTCAAGAAACCTACAAACTGTATTTTTTTTAGAATGAATATAAGCTTTATTACTGAATTGGTACATGCTACACGATGGACGTAGAAATGTTCTATCCATAGAAAATGTAAACACCGTTCTCCCAACTACCACTTCGGAGTAAAATTCTCCTAAGTGGAATTTTTAGGAATTTTCAGTAAATCTTGCGTGGTTCATTTGCTTTTCAGCCGATTTTCTTGAAACTTCACCAAAAGATAGTTCATATAAGCTGCTAATAGTACACCAAACATGAGCACAATCGGTAAACAAATAAAAAAGTTGATGTCAGTTGGTGGGGTGGCCCCTTATGTATACTCTACTTACTCATCGTTTCATGGTTATCATCATTGTATCTAATTATTCTCTGTCTTTATAATAGGAATGTGGTGTCACAATCTGGAAACTGAAAATCAGTCCCAGACATTTGTTCAAAATCTCTGGGTAGTTAATCTTGGACAAGTTTCTCCTACTAACTGATATATGTAACATTCCATGAACAACAGGACTGTTCTCTGGTAATATATCCCATACTATATTATGTTGTGATGTGTAGATGTTAGTGTATATTACACTAGTGTAGTACACTGTTGTGATGCATTGTGATGTATAGATGTTAGGGTATATTACACTAGTGTAGTATAAACCAGCATCTATACATCAATACATATACAGAACTGTTGTGATGTATTGTGATTTGTAGATGTTAGTGTATATTACACTAGTGTAGTACACTATGTTGTAATGTTCTGTGGTGTGTAGATGTTACTGTATAATACATTAGTGTGGTATGTTCATTTGCTGTACGAGTGGGTTTAGCGCTTATGATTGTAACAATATGACCAAAGTTGTCGAGTTCATTCCCAGTATCCTGGAATGGCTCCAATAACTCCTGGAATGGCTCCAATAACTCCTGGAATGGCTCCAATAACTCCTGGAATGGCTCCAATAACTCCTGGAATGGCTCCAACGACTCCTGGAATGGCTCCAACAACTCCTGGAATGGCTCCAATAACTCCTGGAATGGCTCCAATAACTCCTGGAATGGCTCCAATAACTCCTGGAATGGCTTCAATAACTCCTGGAATGGCTCCAATAACTCCTGGAATGGCTTCAATAACTCCTGGAATGGCTCCAATAACTCCTGGAATGGCTGCAATAACTCCTGGAATGGCTTCAATAACTCTTAGAATGGCTCCAATAACTCCTGGAATGGCTTCAATAACTCCTGGAATGGCTCCAATAACTCCTGGAATGGTTCCAATAACTCCTGGAATGGCTCCAATAACTCCTGGAATGGCTTTAATAACTCCTGGAATGGCTCCAATAACTCCTGGAATGGCTCCAATAACTCCTGGAATAGCTCCAATAACTCCTGGAATGGCTTCAATAACTCCTGGAATGGCTCCAGTAACTCCTGGAATGGCTCCAATAACTCCTGGAATGGCTCCAATAACTCCTGGAATGGCTCCAATAACTCCTGGAAGGGCTCCAATAACTCCTGGAATGGCTTCAATAACTCCTGGAATGGCTTCAATAACTCCTGGAATGGCTCCAGTAACTCTTGGAATGGCTCCAATAACTCTTGGAATGGCTCCAATAACTCCTGGAATGGCTCCAATAACTCCTGGAATGGCTCCAGTAATTCCTGGAATGGCTCCAGTAACTCCTGGAATGGCTCCAATAACTCCTGGAATGGCTCCAATAACTCCTGGAATGGCTCCAATAACTCCTGGAATGGCTCCAGTAACTCCTGGAATGGCTCCAATAACTCCTGGAATGGCTCCAATAACTTCCAAAATCCTCACTGGTCGAGATTCATGAGTTCTAAAATTTACTTCCTAAATCGTCGACAGTGGAGATTGAAATTCAGGTATGTTGTCTCAGGTTTGACCATTTTTTTGTGTGAAACAGTGTATTTTTCCCCATTAACCCGCATTATTTATATTTCAGTTTACCTCTTCTAATGGGCTTCAATATTTAAAGGCTGGTGTATCTTCTGCTCAACTTTCAACTCTTAGTGCCGACGTGTTTTTCTGAAAGTAAACAATCTCTTGATGCTAGTTTGAGTAAGTCATCATGTGCCAAATTTATTAATCAAATTGTTTTTTGTGAAATAAAGAATGTTTCTTCTGATCAAAAATAAGTCTCAGTATTTGACTTTATTTGGTTATCCTAGGTTAAATCAGCGTTAAAAAAAATTAAAATTTGTATTAATACTGCATAAAATTTGCTTATTGTGCTCGATTTCTTAAATTATTATTGCAGTCATAACTAAGCATAAACCCACAAGGGTCATACTCGTTTTCTTAAAAGTAGATTGATTTTAGCTTTCATTGGTCCCAATTTGCTGTTATGAATGAAATTTGAAATGTTAATATTTTGAATTTCAAGCCATAATTTCTGGGTGTCGCATCTGATTAGCATCAGTCCTTCCATGCCTTTATTTATTATAATTATATTAGTATTACATTTACAGTGGGAAGCTTTAAAACCATAGGAGTCATTAAGCGCCTTGGGGAATGGAAGACATCTGGGCTTGATTCAAGGAACATAACCTTTGGTGTAATTCCTTAGATCAAGTGTCCCACACCAGCAACCAGGAGCCTTTCTGGTGGGAAGGTCGCTTCTGTTCCATACTAATTACTCAATAAGGCAACTTTTGAGCTACTTCAAGCTTATTTTGCTTTTGTATTTTAGGATGTTGGTCTCTGTGAAAGGTTTCAATTAGATTTAGGATATGTTATAATGTACAATTTTTATTGAAGAAATTTGACTTGTGAATGCCTCTTCTGACTCCCTTTAAATCCTCAACGCCATTATTCATTTGCATTATCAACTTATGCCACACTCTGCACTGTTCCAAATATCTGCATAGAAGCAGATATTTGGAACAGGATACCTTTCTCGAATCGCACGACTGAAATACACAACTTTCTACAAGATTTATCTCATTCTTCATCATTTTCCTATTATATATTTTCAAGCTACGAATCTATATTTCAGACTTGCATATTTACACATGCAGGAAGGGCACGTATTTATGCCCAGCAAACGTTCTTCTCGACAGAGTATACACAATTTCCATTCACTTCAATTACCAGTGTTGGAAGCGTTTGGCCTCACAACATCTACAAGCTTACATTTGACATTGTTAATTGCACGTGACTCTGTTCTAAGCCACTACCATTAAGCTATTGTTTTGTCATGATGTTCTGTTTAGTTATGGTAACTATAACACACACGGAGAGGGAGAGATTAATTTATATATGATAGGGCTAAGGAAATATTTTTTCCTCACTCAGGAAGGTAAAGGAGAGAAAACCACCGACCTTTGGTAACTGAACTGCTAAATCCCTGATGATCTAAAAAGTGTCGTTTGCAATGTTTGTTGTGTTCAACGGATTTATGCACCTGCTTGTTAAGGCAAATATCTAAGCCAATCACGTGGCAGCACCTCGATGGCTAAAAGCATGCAAACATGAACTATAGGTTCAGTTGTTGTTCAGACTGAACATCAGAATAAGGAAGAAATGTAATCTAAGTGCCTTTTTCCGCGGAATGATAAGTTAGACACATATGCAACACTTGGGTATTTAATTGAGGAAACGTATCACCACACAGTGGCTTCATCAGTCCATACAAAGGAAAATGGTGAAGATCAAGAGGAGTTTGAGGTAATCAGTCTCTCAGCCTTGAGTCGATGTTGTCAGTCCATCAATCTTGAAAAGAATACAGCATATGTGCGAAGGAGAAGCTTATATACCGTAGGCAGGAGAGGTGCAGCAGTCATAGGTGGTGTCACATTTGACCAATGTGGAAGTAGGTGGTGGCCAAGGGTTAGGCAAGTGAAGAATTCCCTGTATTAAGATACCAAGGTGTTGCTGTGTCAGACAGGATGTAGATGAATGGTTCAGAGAACCGACAAGTTGATAAATTAGACACATATGCAACATAATATATCCATTGGACAAATGTGACACCACCTACGACTGTTGCACCTCTCCTGCCTACGGTATATAAGCTACTTCTTCACACATATGCTGTATTCTTTTCAAGATTGATGGACTGACAACATCGACTCAAGGTTGAGGGACTGATTACCTTAAACTTCTCATGTTCTTCATCATTCTCCTTTGTATGGACTGATGAAGCCACTGTGTGGCGAAACGTTTCATCAATAAAGATACCCAAGTGTTGCACATGTTTCTAATTTACCAACTTGTCAGTTCTCTGAACCATTCATCTACATTATCGCGGAATAATTGTTGGGGTCAGAGGCGGTGGTTTGAGTACCTCAGAAACAGCTAATCACCTGGGAGTTACAGAGAATAATGTGAGTAAAAATGTCTCGTTAATGAGAAAAGTTCAGAGGAGAATGGCCAGACTGGTTCATGCTGAGAGGAAGATGACAATAACTCAAACACACGTAACAACAGTTGAAATCCTAAAAGAATCTCTAAACGCACTACTTACTTACTTACTTACACGTCGAACCTTAAAGTGCATGAGTTACAGTAGCAGAAGACCAAACTGGGTTTCACTCCTGTCAGATAAGAAGAGCTGTGTGATTTGTGGGATTAGCTCTTATTATTAATATACTAATATTAAGAGTATATGGCATAAATGTGAACATGAACTTTAATTTTAATTTAATAAGCGCTAAACCAATAAGGGTCACACAGTGTTGCAGGGTAGGATGTGCTAAAGATGTAAGATGTTAGATCAGAGACACAGGAAGAACTAAAAGCCATAAAGCTCGGGTAGAAACATTGGGCGTGTTTCTTTAATCCGGTTGTCTATGTTCACCCATCAGTAAAATGGGTACCTGGGAGTTAGTCGACTGGTGTGGGTCGCATCCTGGGACAAGGACCTAATTTGCCCGAAATGCTCTGCATAACAAGGGGCTTTCTATATAGTAGTATGTCATTGATGTCAGCTAGGCCTGTATACCTTGTACATGTACTTGTAGTAAATAAAGATATTAAAGAAACCCAAAGTATTTCTTTTCCTATGCAAAATCAAAGTCGAGAACAACAACCAGTATTGGGCCCCTACTTAAACGGGATGGGTCCTAAACAGATGACAGCAAGGAAATGAGTGAGTTACTTAAGTCCCAGTATGACTCAGTTTTTAGCGAGCCACTAACCAGACTGAAAATCGAAAACCTAAATGAATTTTTTATGAGTGTGCCACAGAACTTGACAGATGCATGCCTTTCTGACATTACCACGACGCCAAATGACTTCGAAAAGGCAATAAATGACATGCCCATGCACTCCGCTCCAGGCCCAGACTCATGGAACTTCGTGTTCATCAAGAACTGCAAGAAGCCCCTATCACATGCTTTTAACATCCTATGGAGAGGGAGCATGGACACTGGGATCGTCCCGCAGTTACTAAAAACAACAGACATAGCCCCACTCCACAAAGGGGGCAGTAAAGCAATAGCAAAGAACTACAGACCAATTGCGCTAACGTCCCATATCATAAAAATCTTTGAAAGGGTTCTAAGAAGCAAGATCGCCACCCATCTTGATACCCATCAATTGCACAACCCAGGACAGCATGGGTTTAGAGCAGGCCGCTCCTGTCTGTCCCAACTACTGGACCGCTACGACAGGGTCCTGGATGCTCTAGAAGATAAACAGAATGCAGATGTTATATACACAGATTTTGCAAAAGCCTTTGACAAGTGTGACCATGGTGTAATAGCACACAAAATGCGTGATAAAGGAATAACAGGAAATGTTGGTAGATGGATCTATAATTTCCTAACATGTAGAACACAAAGAGTAGTAGTCAACAGAGTAAAGTCTGAGGCAGCTACTGTGAAAAGCTCTGTTCCACAAGGCACAGTACTTGCTCCCATCCTATTCCTCATCCTCATATCAGACATTGACAGGGATATAAGCCACAGTGCTGTGTCTTCCTTTGCAGATGACACCCGAATCTGTATGACAGTGTCCACCGTTGAAGACACGGCAAGACTCCAAGCAGACATAAACCAAATCTTTAAATGGGCTGCAGAAAACAATATGAAGTTCAATGATGAGAAATTTCAATTACTCAGATACGGAAAACGTGAAGAAATTAAATCTCATCGGAGTACAAAACTAATTCCAACCACACAATAGAGCGAAAAACTAATGTCAAAGACCTGGGAGTGATCATGTCAGAAGATTTCACCTTCAAGGACCATAACAAAGCAATTGCATCTGCTCCCAAAAATGACAGGATGGATAATGAGAACCTTCAAAACCATGGATGCCAAGCCCATGTTGACACTTTACAGATCGCTTGTTCTATCTAGGCTGGAATATTGCTGCACACTAACTGCACCTTTCAAGGCGGGTGAAATTGCTGACCTTGAAAATGTGCAGAGAACCTTCACCGCACGCATAAGTGCGATAAACCACCTCAACTACTGGGAACGCTTGAAGTTCCTAAACCTGTACTCTCTAGAACGCAGGCGGGAGAGATACATTATTATATACACATGGAAAATTCTCGAGGGCTTAGTACCAAACTTGCACACAAAAATCACTCCCTACGAAAGCGAAAGACTCGGCAGGCGATGTAACATCCCCCCATTGAAGAGCAGGGGTGCCACTAGCACGTTGAGGGACAACACAATAAGTGTCAGGGGACCAAGATTGTTCAACTGCCTCCCAGCATACATCAGGGGGATTACCAACAAACCCCTGGCTGTCTTCAAGCAGGCTCTGGACAGGCACCTAAAGTCGGTACCTGACCAGTGCGTGCTGCCAGCAGTAACAGCCTGGTTGATCAGGGTCTGGTCCAACATGAGGCCTGGTCACAGACCGGGCCGCAGGGGCGTTGACCCCTGGAATTCTCTCCAGGTAGACTCCAGGTAGGCAGCAGTGAGGGGATTATTATTATTATTATAATCAAATAGAAGCGCTAAACCACAGGGGTCATACAGCGCTGCAGGTTATTGTAGGATGCAGGGAGAGTGGGTTGTAAGAGGGAGATGGACGATTAGTAGGGTATGGAGTGCAAGATGACGGTGGGTAGTGAAGGGGTGGAGGGTAGCAAGAGATCGAGGTAGAAGGGACTGAGGGAGGTGCTAGAGGTATAATCTTCAGAGTTTGTGTAGTAGTCAGTTTCTGTCAAAAAGTCAATGAGAGAGTCAGGATTAAAGGAGGGTCCATCTGCAAGAAGGGAAGGTAAAGAAAGGGCCGCAGAGCGAAGACGTCGTTGGAGGTAAATTCTGCGTGCTCGTTGATAGAGTGGGCAGTCCAACAGGATATGTCGAACAGACACTGGAACCTGACAATGCTCACAGAGAGGGGCAGGGGGCCTCTCCATGAGATACCTGTGAGTAAGACGAGTGTGGCCGATGCGAAGACGGGAGAGTGTAGTCTCCCAACCTCGACATTGGTGACAAGAAGAAGGCCAGAAACCTATAACCGGTTTAATAGA
>WNWK01056233.1:0-11061 GCA_009830355.1 Cherax destructor
CTCCCCTTTGCAAACTGATGGTAAGACGGGGGACGGTAGGGGGAGGTATCATGTCCCGTAGTACCGGTTTGCAAAAGGGAGAAAAAGCAGACTTCCACGTTGGGGAAAACCCCTTTGCACCTATAAGTTTAAAAGAGTTGTAAGGGGAAGAAGGGGAGACTGTTTAAATGCTGTAGCTACGAATATGTATCCCGCCTGGCCCAGCTGCCATGATGGGCAAGGGGGAGGTTTCCAGTTTTTAAAGGGGAAAAGGCACATTATAAGTCCTCTGAAAAAAAAAATCAAAGGAAAGATACGACACTGCAAAACCAAGAACAACCGGGGAGGGGAAACCCCCACCACCCCGCTTCTTCCAGACTGCACCATGGGGAACCAAGGCCCGTAGAAATGCCGCCAGCAGTGCATTTAGTGTAAATTGGACCCCGGGAACAATTGCTCTTTTTGTTTAAAAATAAAGGATTTCCTCTGTGGTTCTGTTTCCCGATCCTGCCCCATGCAGGGGTTTTCAAACGTATCCCGAGACAAGCAGGTGAACACCGGCACGATTTCTGAGAATGTTTGCCCGGGGTTTGGGGATAGAATGTAAGCCCCTGAAGACGGAGGACAAAACAGATGAAACCCTCATCAAGGGGGAACGGGGAAAACTTCATGAAAGGCAGAAGAGCGAAAAGGCCCCTTTCCCGGTAAAACCCGGGGCCCACAGGAGGGGGAAAATCAAGGGGACCTAAATGAGGAAAAATGATCATTATCATACAAGTCAAGACAGACCAGGTGAAGTCAAGGACATTATGGGGATAAAGTCATGCAGGAAAAAAAAATGATTGGGATCAAAATGGGTAGGAGCCGTTTTTAAAACATGGAGGGGGGAAGTAAAAAATGTCCAACTGAACGCCTGGGAGTCACAGGGGCCCCTCCCAAAGAAATGGGGGCGAAAATCCCCAAATAATAAAAGGGGGTGGCGGGGAAGAAACCAGAAAATCAACATCGGGGAAGACATTGCTCAAGGGGAAATAAAGAACGAGTGAACCATTATTAAAGGGGATACGCGGGGGAATGTAGAGAAGAATGAACATAGAGTGATTAGGAAACCAGTGCGTAGAAGAAGAGCATTTTGAGGTTCCATCAAAAAAGGATCCGTAATACAAAAAATCATGCCAAAAGGGCCGATAACAAGGGGTTGCAATTTTTTTGCAACAGAACCCCAAAGGGAAAACTGGGGGGAAACACCAAGCTCACCCTGGTTTCCCTGAGGCCCCGGGTATTCCACCAAAACGCCTGTGGAGAGAAAATTAAGTGAGGGTCATGACAGGTTGAAAACCCTTTTAGAGGGTGGAAAACTTTTAACGAGAAGGAGGGGCGCTTTTGAAGGAGGGGGAAAACGGAGGAGGAGGAGGAGGAAGGGAACAGGCCACAACAGTTGTCTCTGCAAAAATCCTGCAAAGCCCAGCGGGGAGTCATAGATGCAGAAAAGGGACCACATTGAGATGAAAGGAGGAGGGGGGAACAATCTGGGGGGACCCTAGCGGGCGAAGTAGAGGGCGGGGGGAAAAGGAAACTGTCGGGCTTGGAGGGGGCAGAGGGGGCGGGCCGGGGCGGGGGAGTCAAGGAAGGCGTGGGGGGGACAGGGGGTGGCAGGAACGGGGGAAGGACAGTTGATGAAGAGCAGATGGAAAGATCACAGGAGAAAAAATGAGTTCGGGACTGGGTAGGGGTGTTTTAAAACATGGAGGGGGAAGGAAAAGCCCAACTGAAAATGGAGTCAAGGCCCCCCTTCCCGAGGGAAAAGGGAGAAAATCCCAAAAAAAAGTGGTGGCGAAAAAAACCCGAATGCAAATCTGAGGATAATGCCCAGAAGGGGGGAGAAAAGAACGTTGACCACTTATTCAATGAGGGGTATGAATGAGAAAGAAACAAAGATGATGGTATGGAAACCGAAAATCACTTTCTTTAAAAGGTTCCTTTGGGGAAAAAGGACCTGAATACAAAAAAAATACCCCTGAGATGGAGGATAACAGGAACGTAATTTGGGTTTTTGAAACAAACACCCAAAGATCCTCAACCCCTCCAATTTTGGCTTGGGAGCAAAAGCACAAACAACAAATTTTAAAATTACCTGTTTTACACAGCATTTTAAAAAAATTAATATCCATTAGGACTTTTATCAACTAAGGAAAACTTTTTAACAGTAGACCCCAGATCCTACTTTGAAAAATTTATTATGGCAAAAAGGGCCCATAATATTTCAAACCTATTTCTAACAGGCATCAATACATTCTTTGGGTAACTTCATCAATAAGACCACTGAACTGGAGTACCACGGGGAAGGCCCTTTGGGTCCCCGCTCTTCCTTTATGCATCAATGATCTTCTTAATGACAACACCAAACCCTATTCTTTTTCAAATTAAATTTTTTTTCCCGAAGTTTACAAGTGACTGACATGTTATAAGGAGTTTATTTCCATGCATAGCTTTTGACAAACTACACCCCCATTTAATTTTGTCCCCCAAAAAATGTTAATGAAGAGTATAAAAATATACCTAAAACTGCTAATAAACATATTTAATATTGACAAAATTACATTCGTTTGGGAGCAGAACGGGTACCCCAACTGAACATTATGATTGACCCCCTTTTCTAAAAACCCCAATGAGGAAATTTTGGGGCCCATATTGACAGAAACCCTGGTCAACACCCTTTCAACACACAAAAAAAAAGTATCCAAAAATTGGGTCCTCCAAGATCTTCACGACACACCCCCCAAAATCACACTATACTTTTTTCACCATTTACCCCTCCCTCAAGTTGCGGGCTGGGATAAACAGAAACTCCTTAAAGCCAAAAAACAGAAACCCAAAGAAGAATTATCATGCAACCAATCTGAAACCCCCCCTCCAAAGGCCAAACCATTCACAGAACATTCACATACACGGGAAACCCTACATTTACAAAACCCAAAAATTTATTAACCCTGAACTAAAAATTTTTTGATAGTTGAAAACCCGACAATATCGACACAAAAATCTGACATTCCCCATGTCCCCCAAACCTCTAAAAATTTTTTGTACATGGCCCTAAAATCGGGAACCCCCTGCTGAAAATTTAGCTGAAGACTGACCACCATTTTCAAAACTAGTTAAAAAAATCTTGTCCCTAAAAACCCCCCATCACCAAAAACCCAAAATAAAAACTAAATTTTTTTTTTGTATCAAAAATCCAAAAAATACTATAGTTTCCCCTTTATCTGTAATTCCCCCAATTTACACTTCACCCACCCAAATGATAAAAAAAATTTCAAATACAGGGGAACCCCGATTTGACTTAATCTGTTCCCGAAGGTCACTAAACCAAACATAAAAACAAAAAAATTTCCCAAAAAAAATGTAAACCAATTTATCCGTCCCAAACCCAAAAAAATTCCCAAAAAAAAATTTTTAATGAATAACTATAGTTTAAACAGAAAAAAAAAGAGAAATCTTTTTTCTTTCAAACATTGGCCGTTTCCCCCGGGGGTTTCCCCAAAAGGAAAACAAAACTCCTTTTTCATTTACAGTGGCCCCCCGGTTTTGTAAAAATTCCCCAAATCTGTCAAGTGCCAAAAAGAATTTATCCAAGGAAAATTTACGAGGTTGTCTTTTAGACCCCAAAAATAAATTCCCCAAAAACTTACAAAAATTTTACTTCATAATGCAATCGATTTCTGGGGTTCTGAGGACGGGGTCCACTGTATTGGCTGGTCCCACCGCATTGCCATACTCTTGAAAAACTTACCCCATTTCTACTATTGCTCCCCCTTGCAGCATTGCAGCTCTGAAATGTGAAATACTTGAGCTGAAGACTTCCCCCCCCCGTGGCTTGTCTTGCATGCTTTATACATATCTGGGGGTTTTTTTTGGCCCCCCCCAAACTTGAACAATTATGTAAGTGTTTAGGTAACTTTTGTAAGTGCATTTTGGGGGTCTGAACGGACTAATCTAATTTGATTTTTCCCTAGGGGAACAAATTTGTTGGTTGGACATGAACAGCCTCCTGGATGAATTATGGCGAAACATGGGGTACCACTGTGTGTATTTATTTTAATGTTTTGTACCAAAAGAACCTTGGAAACTTACCTAACCTTATTATAACCAGTTTAGCCTAACCCAGCTAAAGATATTTTATATAAGTTTACAGTAATTTAATAATAAAGAAACACAATAAATATTTTTTTCATTAGATTCAGAATGATTTTTGCAAAATTGTGCAACACAACCTCTTTAAGGAAGCTCCTTGACGTGGTAAAGAGGCTATCGGTCTGGGGAAATTGGACCTTTGGTCTTCTTCCTCAGAACTGAACCTAATTACCCCCAATCCCCTCCCTTTCCCATCTTCCCCATCCTCCCTTTCCTTTTCCCCTCCTCCCCTCCCCCCTCTTTAAGGGGCTCCTTGTCTTGGTAAAGAGGCTATCGGTCTGAGGAATTGGACCTCTTGGTCTTTTTCCCTCAGACCGGGACCCACCCCCAATCCCCCCTCCCTTTTCCCATCTTCCCCATCCTCCCTTTTCCCTTTCCTCCTCCCCCTCCTCCTCATCCCTTCCTTATTTCTTCCCAGTTTTCCCCTGGGAGCTTCTCTCCTCAGGCATTCTATTCCTAGGTAGGGGGGGGGTAAGTATCCATCCCATTCCGTTGGGGCCCTTGGCGGTGGGGGTTTTTGCCGTTAATCTGGATCCCCCGGGATGTCCCTCCCTCCGGTCACCGGGGGGTGGCTAAGTGCCCGGGCCATGTGTATCTCTGGAGAGCCACGTTTGGATTCCGGGGTGGTGGCCGAAGGCGGTTGCTTTTTTGGCGGATATCCGGCCCCCCTCTTTTGTCCGCGAGATGGCTCGGTGGATGTGAGTTTCTATCCCGGATTGCTGGTTTACTGGCGTGAAGGGTAGGGTATGTTTCAGGTTCCATGCAGCATCTGCCCACTTGCGGTGTTGGGTCCTCTTGGGCACGGAGGATTTGCGCTCCATTTTATTCTCCCAGGACCTATTCCTCCCGTTCCCCCTTTTTTATTCTTTTTTTTTTTTTTTTTCTTTTTTTCTTAAAAATATAAAGAAAGAAAATAACCCAACCATGGCTGACCCAATCCATGAACCCACTACCCCGGGCCTTCCCGATACACCCAAATACTTGCCCCGCCTCATTAACGGACAACTCTTTGGACACCTCTCATGCCTTTGGGCCCCTTGCTGGTGCCGGTTGTCACCTGCTTCAGGGTCCAGGGGCCCGACAGCCCTTTTAACGTCTGACCTTCGGGTCTTCTCTGACCTTATTCCGGCTTCTCCCTTGACGGTGCGAGCAATTCGAATCGCCCCCGTCTCATCGGACCACCCCTGGTCCACACACCCAACGACCAAGACCCACACATGACGATTCGACCTTTCTTCTCGTTCATCTCAACGACAAGCTCGTCACGCACTCCCTTTAAACTCTCTGTTTCAAACTACTCAATGGACAAAGTTTTTACTCTTCGACCGACTTCTCCTTCCTATCTTTCAGACCATAGTAGGGACCCTCTGCTATGCCATGTTGGTAAAAACATCTTTTCACGCTCCCCAGGGGCGGCCCGCATCATCACGGTCCAGAATGCTGGCTAAGCTCGCGATCTTTCTCTTCTTACAACAAATTGATACTACTCCTGTTACTTTTGGGCAAGCACCTTTCCCCTCAATTCTTGTTGTGGTTCTGTCATTTGCCCCACACCATTGCCCAACGGAATTTCCAGACATGGGTGATGACATTCAGAGCAGCAGAGCCCCGGGAAAACCCCCTATCCTTAAAGTTGACACTTTGTCCTCCCAGCCAATAAGCGAAGACGTTATCCTTGCAATATGGCTCGTTTAACTTTTGACTGCCGAGAACTGCCACCTTCGGTCTACATTGCAGGTCCGTTTACAAGTTAGAAAAGGGGCCCCTACACCCCAGCAGTGTAGACACTGCGTTTTGGTCATCCAGCAAAATATTGCAGGTCCAGGGCCCCGAATCCCAGTCTGTGGTGCTGTGACCATGCCAGTTCTTCTGTATCTCTCCTCCCTCTTGCCTTAACTGTCATGAGGCACATCCTTCATATTCTGCCGTTGTCAGGTTTACCTGAATGGGGGGAAATCATTTTCTCAAGGCGGAAGGCTTTGCCTTGGCTGTCTCTCATCTTCGCCTTCAAGGGAAACTTCCCGTATTTCCTATTCTCACATTTAAAGTCGCCCTTCTGGGGTCCCAGCCCACGGCTTCCTTTTGTGGTCGCCTCACCCTCAGTCACCTGTCTGAATCCTTTTGATTTCTTGGCTCCAAGGTCCCCCTCGGCTTCCATATACCCCACATTCCTTCCTCTATTCGCACAGTTCTGAGTCTAAAAGCCCTCGTCCTACACCTAAACCTCAGCGCCCCCCTCTTAAAAAGCCGGAAAAAAATCCCTCTTGGGTTCTTAGCCTCCGACTAGTTCTGTAACGTGTGTGGAGGTTCACCCTCCTCCCCCATACACTACCTTCATCCCCTGTCCCTCCCAAGTCCCTACGACAAATTTCCTCTTCTACCTCCTCGTCTCTACTTTAGTACAGTCTATAAAAATCCCCGATAGTTTCTTTATTTTTAATGTAGTCTCCAATTCTGCATCTTTGACTTCGAAACACTGGAAGCTATTGCATTTAAAATATTTCAGGGACTGGGCCGGGTGGACACTACTCCATCTGAATTTTCCCCATCTCTCTTCTTCATCTCAACCCCCTTCCTTCACAACGTCCTCCTCCCTCTCTGATTACAGGGGCTTCCGCTTTTCCTCCCCCACGTGGACTTTTCTAACCCTAGTCCATAGCTTCCTCTCACTTCCACTTCTATCTTTTTCTCCATAAATCATGGCTTATTTGCAGTGGAATATCCGAGGCCTCAGGGTAACAGGGTGAGCTTCAGGTGTTCTTTCCAGTTTTTTCCCCTAATTGGGGGCTGTTTGCAAAAACCCCAAATTTTCAATCCACTGTTATCAGGCCCTTTTCAGGCTATAATTTGTTATATTCATCAGATCCTTTTTCCGATGGAACCTTTAAGCGAAAGTGCTCTCCTTTGCACTGGTGTTCCATACCATCAGCTCTATGTCCCCTTTTTCCCTTTCATTACACCCCGCTTTGTATCCCCTTGAATAAGTGGTATCACTCTGTTCTTTGCTCTCCCCCTTTGCGGGCATTATCTATCCCAGATGTTGATTTCCTGGTTTCTTCTTTACCGCCACCCCTTTTATTACTTGGCGATTTTAACGCGCACCACTTTCTCTGGGAGGTCGCACTGTGACTCCGTGGCATTCGTTGGAGGGTTTCTTGCTTCTCTTCCCCCCCATGTTTTAAATACGGTACTCCCCACCCCTTTGATCCCCGAACTCATTCTTTCTCTGATCGATCTTTCCATCTGCTCTTCATCAACTGTCCCTTTACTTTACCTGTCTTCTCCCGGACTTACATGACGATCATTATATCTAAGTTCCCTCTGTTTTCTCCACCTCCTCATTACCTTTGGCAATTTGACCGGGCAAATGGGACAGCTACGCATCTGCCTTTCATGAGTTCCTACCTCGTCCTCCGTGATGAGGTTTTACATCTCACTAGTCCTCCATCTTCACAGCGGCTTCATTCTATTCCCCCCAAGCCTGAGACAACATCTTCAGTGCGTGCCTTGGTGGTCTCCTAACGTGTGCTCGGACAGTGGGGCTGGCCACGCGCTGCATGGGCAGGTATCAGTATAACAGAACCACAGAGAGACCTCCTTGATTTCAAGCAGAGGCTATTGCTATAAGCCGTGTCATACGTGATGCTAAACACACTTGCTGGCGAGGTGCGTTTCTACTGTCACTTCGGCTTCCTTGATGAGTGCAGTCTGGAGAGTGCGGAGATTGGTGGTAAATTCTCCCCCGACCAGGCTCTTGTTCTTCAGGTTGCTGGTGTCGATATAGCACACCCTCTTGCCGTTGCCACTGAAATTGGTAATCTGTCTAGTCCGCATTTCTCAGGGGCTACATCTATACCCTCGTTCCTTTCTTCTAAGTCTGTAATGAGTTAAGCTCTTAGATTTTCTTCTCTTGAAAGAATCTATAATGTGCCTTTTGCCACCTTCAGAACTGGGACAACTTACCTCTCTGCCGATCATGTCGGCAGCTGGGCCAGGCCCCGGCATACATATTCGTATGCTACAGCATTTACATCAGTCTGCTCTTACTGTCTCTTACACGACTCTTTAATCTCATGGTCGTAAGGAGTTATTCCCCCAGCTTTGTGGAAGTCATGCTATTGTTCTCCCTTTCGAAAACCAGGTGCTGCGGGACGTGATCCCTCTCACTGCACCATCCCATCGCTCTTACGCCAGTGCAGTTTGCAAGGTGATGGAACGTCTAGTTAATAGGCGTTTGATGTGGAGTATTTAGAGACTCTCAGTAGTCTCTCCACTAGTCGAGCATAGCTCGTGCAGGGCCGTTCTGCAAGCTGACCTTGCTGCGCTTGGATGCGTATATTCGTAATGCCTTTTCGAATAATTATTAGGTTATCGCTATCTTTAGAGCCGCTTGAGAAGGCTTGTGATACAACTTGGAGATATAATATCTTGGCCCAGGCCCACTCCTTAGGCCTCCGAGGAGACCTGCAGTCTTTCTTAAGGCTTTCTTAACTGACAGACATTTCGGGTCCGGGTTAGTAATGAACTTTCTCCCGGAATTTGTCCAAGCTGTGAAAGTGTCCCCCAGGGATGTGTTCTAGGACTTCTTACTTTCAGCTTGCTATAAATAATCAGCATCGGTTCTCCCATCAATATTGGAGTCATGTCGCTCTATGTGGATGATTTTGCTCCAAGCTTGTGCAGGTGCTGACTGTCACCTCATTGCAGTTTCCCTCCAGCATGCCTCAACCCCGGGTTTCTGATTGGGCCACCACTGCGGGTTTAGTGGCAAAACTCATCAAATTACGTTCACTATAGGCGTTCAGTGGTCTCCTGATCATCCATTTGTACCTATACGGCACGTATCCCAGAACATGATACAGTCAGGTTTCTCGGCCTCCTGTTTGACCGCAGATTATCCTGGGAGGAAACCTCACATTACACTCTCTGAAGGCGAGAAGCATGCAGCCGGCTGAACCTCCTTAAAACCCTCGCACATCTTTCATGGGGCTGATCGTAGAACTCTCCTTCGTCTACATTCGGCCCTAATTCTATCGAAACTTCGATTATGGTGACCAGACCATGTCTCGGCAGCCTCCTGCCACTCTTTCAGCCTTAATCCCATCCATCACCAGGGTTACGCTTATGCCTTGGTGCTTTTCGTTCTTCCCCGGTTGAGAGCCTCTATGTAAGCGAGCATTCCATCACTTGTCCGATGTCGAGATGCACATTGCATTCGCTATTATGTTCGCTCTAATGACCTCCGCAATCCTTCCATGTATAGGATTGTTACAGATGTTCAGTAGACACTGTTATTTGTTAGAAGTCGCCCCCTGTTTACTTCGTCCCTTTCTCTTCGTCTGCATTGCTCTTGTCTTCCAGCTTCGCCTTTATATGTTCATGTGAGCTACAGCATCCTCTACCCCCTTGGAAGTTCCTGCTGTCGTGTCTGTTCTATTCCTCTACCTTGCGCTTAGCCCAACTGCCTACAGCGGCTTCGCTCTTTCTTTCTGAACCATTTCCGTTCTCATTCCCATGCCATCTCCAGTATACAATGGTTCATGATCATCTGGCCCAGTCGGATTCGCAGCAGTGTTTCCGGACAGGCGTGGAAATGCACGGTGCATATTTAGTAGGCTGAATTGTATGCCATTCTTGTGGCACCCATCCGTATTGCATCTATGCCTGTATACCCATTGCAAATTGCATTCAGACTCCCTTAGAGCTTTACAGGCTATGTTTTCCCCCCTTTAAAAAACCCCCCTTTTTTAAAAAAACCCCCAAAGGGGTTTTTTTGGGGGTTTTTTTTTTTTTAAATTTAAAAATTTTTTACCTTTTTTATTTAAAAAATTTTTATTTTTTAAAAAAAAAATTTTAAAATTTTAAATTTTTTTTTTAAAAATTTTTTTTTAAAACCCCCCCCCCCCCCTTTGGGGGGGGGGCCCCCAAAAAAAAAATTTTTTTTTCAATTTTAAATCCCAAAGGGGGGTTTTCTGGGGTTTTTTTTTTCCCTTTGGGGGGGAAAAAAAAAAAGTTTTTTTTCCCCTTTTTTTTTTTCCCTTCCCCCCTTTTTTATCAAGGGGGGCCCCCCTTTTTAAAAACCCCCCTTTAAAAAAGGGGAAAATTTTTTTTAAATTTTTTTTTCCCAAAAAAAAATTTTTTTTTTTTTTGAAATTAATTTTTTTTTTAAAATTTTTAAAAAAAATTTTTTTTCCCCTTTTTGGGGGGGTTTTAAAAAGGGGGGGCCCTTTTTTTTCCCGGCATTTTTCCCCAAAAACCCGGGGCCAAGGGGAGGGCAAAAATTTTCCTTTTTCCCCTTTAAAATTTTTTAAAAATTTTTTTAAAAAAAAAAAAAAAGGGAAAAATTTAAAAATTTTTTTAACCTTTAAAATTTTGGGGTTTTGGTTTTCCCAAAAAATTTTTTTTTTAAAAACCCCCGGGGGGGGTTTTCCAAATTTTTAAAAATTTTCCCCCCCTGGGTTTAAAATTTTTTTTAAAAGGGGGGGGAAAAAAAAGAATTTAACCCCAAAATTTGGGGGTTTCCCCCCAAAAAAATTCCCCTTTGGGGGGGGGAAAAAAAAAAAAATTTTTTTTTAAAAAAAAAAAAAACCTTTTTTTTTTTTTTTCCCCCCCCTTTTTTTTAAAAAAAAAAATTTTTTTTCCCAAACCCCCAAAATTTTTTTTTTTTAAAAAAAAACCCCCCGGGGGCCCCCCCGGGGGGGTTTTTTTTTTTTAAAAATTAAACCCCCCCCCCCCCCTTTTTTTTTTCCCTTTTCCCCCCCTTTTTCCCCCCCTTTTTTTTTTTTCCCCCCCCCCCCCCAACCCTTTTTTTTTCCCGGGGGGGGGAAAAACCGGGGGGGGAAAGGGGGCCCTTTCCCTTTCCCTTCCCGGGGTTTCCCCCGGGGGTTTTTT